>VBVR01000987.1:0-26311 GCA_011638315.1 Tetramorium parvispinum | reverse complement strand
CCCCCCCGTCAACGGAAAAGATTGATCGCGCTATCGCTATTCTCCTTTTTTTTTTTGTTACCGCTATCGTCGATATTCGGGAATTAATATCGCTTGTAAATTGATCGAACGACCGTAGAAAGCAAGTTATTTCAGCCGCTACGGCGAGCCGCGCCAGTTTAATTAGTCACTGATCACAACGATCAGTCATTTGCAACTGCGATTAATCGGGCGATTCATTCCGCGGTCGAATTGCCCGGTCGCGCTCGTCGTGAATGCGACGGCGCGATTTTTCGATGGAGGGTCCTCCGGCGTATTGTAAATTACAAGTCGAGATTATCAGGAGGTAATTAATAGAGGGACGCGCCGCGGAAATTTAGTGCGCTCAATGCGCCCGGACGGGCAATTACGATAAACGTCATTTCGCATGAAAACGACGGTATCGCTACACCGCCACGATATCATCGTGAGTAATGGCAAGACGACGGCGCCGCGAGCTTTGCGTTTCTCGTCGCGGAAAATTTCGTTTTCGCCCGCGCGGGGGCCTCGCGGGGGCTAATTGTGATCTATGAAGCCCCCGTGGATTTCTATCGAGACGCTTTGTTTGCAATTAACGTCTCTTTCGGCCACGAAAAGGATGGAAGGCTATCCGATAAGTATTTTCGCAAGCCAGTCGATTCGTTCGGGACTGATAGACGGATCCGATGACTTGGGGACCTAAGGGCCGCAGAGTCCGAAAGTCCCGCTGATGTGCACCGGATCCCCGAAAATCCCGAGATTCTGTATTTAATTCTCTAGTTAGACTATGCATTAATTGTAATTGCCTTAAGGGAGACGTATACGAGCAGCGAGAGTTGTTTTCTCAAGGATTTTAGCGTCGACTTTTCTTTAGCAGGAATTTAATTCAAGAGCGCTTACCGCGAGCGCTCTTTAATTTTCATTTTCTCGAAGAGAGCTCGGGAATTAAGTCCGAGATTATGCTTGCGCTAAAGAAAAATGGACTGAAAGTTGCTTGGGAGATAATACTCCCACTCGGCCGATACGCATCTCTCGCGGGGCATCTCTCCTGTAATAACGATACAGCGGATAGATTAGGCGTGATGAGATGATACAAAAAGGAAGATGAATGGTAACGGCGTTTATGATCGAATGCGCTGATAAAATATGTCACGTGAGATCGTGGGCTATGCCGGTTATGTGAATGTCGCGAGGGCGCGTATCATGATCTGTGAGAATCATGGGAAACGCGGCTTCCCCAAGTTATGTACCTTTACACGCGCACACACATGCCGAGGGAAGTTTCGCCTCGCTTCGCTTATAAATCTTCAGTATCGCATGCGACGAAGTAAGCGAGGCGAAGTAATCTGTCTATAAATAACGGTAAAAAGATCCTCCACTCTTTTTTCCCCCCCAGGTATCTCCGCGGATTCTGAGCTCTAAATTCTTTGGAGACTCTTGCATCCGTCGGATCTTCGACGGGATCCTTAGATCGCTAAGAATCCTGTCGAGTGCATTTTTGAAAATCTCTCGTGCTAAACCCCTGGACTATTGACTCGTACGATCATCGCGTATCGTATGTCTTGAATTTTCACATTCTTTGCTTCTCAATAAATCCTTCGACAGGAAGCTGATGTGAAACTTCGATCGACATGTGCATACGTCGCGTACATCGGTGCTCTCGTTCTCGACGGCATGCGGCATTCATAGGATTAACAATCAGCACAGGACTAACAAAATAGCAGTGCAACGTGCAATGCGTACTGTATCGCTAAACGCTTGAACAAGGAAGATCTCATCCGGCCGCGTCTCGTCGTAAAGCGCGTCGTTGGCGCTCGCCGTAACTGTAAAACTCGCTCTTAGCGTCGTACGAGCGATGCGCGCGCGGTGTCGGCGGATAATACACTTCGAAAATGAAATTTTTTTTTACGGCACATCCGAAGTGCTAGCTTCTCAGGCGACGAGAGTGTGTTGCGCGGGAAACGCCCTCGACGCGGAGCAACAATGGGGGCCGAGATGCGATCAGCTCGCGAAGAAAGCTTCGATATCTCGCTGTGACTCTCGGAAAGTTGTGGCTATTTACAAAGCGCAGCGACGTTGAGGAACGTCGGTCTCTTCTAGCGAAACGAATATTTTACAAGAATACATGTCGCGTGAAGAGGTATTTAGCTTTATACGTAATACAACCGTGTAATGACTGTACGTAGTAATAATCGTGTGCATGCGATCGGCTGCCGAGTGCATTCGCGTGCTCGCTATATTAATTTTCCTTGGGAGATAAGGACGGTGCGTTCCCCAGGCGGGTAAGCTAGTGGTAATCCGTACGAGCGCTGTTTCCAAGTCTTCAGTCAGAATATGAGAATGTGACTATACACCGTCCCGCTTCTGAGCCGTCTCATCATTTCCCTCTTTTACCTCCATTTAACTTTAATACGCCGCGCCGAAAGATTCACTCGTCGTCCACACAAATAAAGGGACGTCTATAAACGATAATCTCGCGATCTTATCGAATGTAAAGAAAAAAAAAAAAGTAGGAGAGACGGAGAGCCCGGCGATCAGAGGTCCGAAAAGCGCCGGGGGAAGGCCGAATTCAATCTTCATCAGGAAAGCCATTACAACCGCGGGGAACGAAATTCCACTCGTAAATCCTTTATCGTCGCCGCAACGCCGGACGCGGGAGATCCTCCCTAAATCCCACTCGATCTCGCGTTAGAAATCCGAACTCGATATATCACGGTGGCCTTCGTACATTATTAGACACGCTCAGGGGGGGCGGGGAGGGTCAGCTGCGGTTACATCGATTTACGGCTCCAATCGCTCGCTCGCTCGCGACGTCTCTTGTCAAACCCTGTCGGAGTAACGTCGTAACGTCCGTGACGTCAGCCCGAAAATTTACGCATCGCACTCGGAGTCACGGTTAGAGGCGTCGGACGAGCGTTTAAGTCCTCTTTTAAGGGCGTCGTAAAAGCCGCCCACCGACGGTTCTTCGACGGCCGCGTAACTCTTTACTAGTCAGCCAAATGACTGTATTACGGCTTGATAGTTCCAGTTACGTCCGCGAAATACACTCGAATTACACACCTCGCAAACGTCGAAACGTCATGCCCGTTCCCCGAGCGGCGGCGTCGCGACGCGTTTTACGACAGGGACTCGTTCCCCTCCGTGTGCATTGCGATTCTCCATGGAAACTTTCGCGTCGTTTTATCGCAAGCGGAAAGTTTGAGGTAATTTCTATTTTTGACCGTCGTAAAGGTGTATTTCTCGAATCGAAAGGTAACACGGTCGAAAGTCACGCAACTCGTATAAACTTTTTTACTGTCGACAGAGAGATAACGATGTGACTCTGAAATAATTCTTCTATAGGGTCGATAAATTTTTTTTTATATAATATTTCATGCGTTCGGATCGATGACGTGAATGGTATTTAAGGCAGCAAGCAGGAGGCTGTTAGATAATAAAAGATAATAGCTCGGCGTTCGATAAAGTGAAGATTCAACGATTTATACGGGGTTTTAATATCGGAAGTGACTAATGCGTCACGCCTTGTTAGCTTTTCCTAGGATAAAAATAGCCTTTTAAAGCCCGCGGATACGTTTATGTCAGCGCTTGCGTTTTCCAGATTATTAACGCGTCATTAGTGTCGGTGTACATTGTTCCGGGCGACACGGGTAACACGCATTTACGATAAAAACGACCGCGAGCTCTAGATTGGCTATGTGATTGATCGCGAATAAAGTTATTAATGACACAGCCGATTGTCGAGCATTTATGTCACCAAAACGCGACGCGTTATTCTGTTTAACAAGCATCCCGATTTAATTGTTTGCGCTACCGTATAAATTCGTATAAATTCCTATTTTGAAAATCGCTGCGGAGGATCTCAAATTGTCCCTCCCTCCCTTTCTCTCTTATCGAATCGCGGGACGACGATTAAAAATAAAACATCTAGTCATCCGATTTTAATGCAAGCTACGTGACTTTTTTGTGTTTTACACGGAGACCGCGGTCGCGTATCGAAGCGCGAATAATCCCGTCAACTATTGTTTGCGATATTTAAAAAGTCCGGGCAGATATAACCGCGATTCCGCTTTCGTCACCGAGAGGCATGAAAGGTGGGAGAACGCCCCGGAACTCCTCCGCGAACTTTCCTCGACCGGACGCCTTTCTTCCGAGATAAAGCCACTGTCGACACGCGGCTGTAAGAAGGCAAGCGCACTTGCATTCCCTCTCTCGATGAGGTACGATTCTCTCGAGGCGGGACGCTGAAATTTACGACGCTTGTTTGGCGCGAGCGAGCGAACGCGCGAGTCCCGGTCGCCTCGCCGCGTCTCCCGTAGCGCAGCTCCCGCGCAGGAGAGACGGAGAGACGGAGAGAGAGAGACGGGCGAGCTTTCCGCGAACTTTTTTTCGTCGCGGCATATTTCATTTCCCCGAGACTTCCCGTTTCTTCTCCGTGCGGCGCGTCGGAACTCGAGCTTCCTTTCCTTAGGATTGTAAATGGCGAACGACCGCTCTGAGTAATGAATCCAGAAGGATTCCTGTTTCGGGTGGCAGACAATCACTCAGCTCCGAAACGCCGAGGGGGAAACTTTAGAAATCTCGAAACACGGGAACGACGAATGCCGGAGTAACCGAGTGGCCTCCGAGTGATCCGAGAAGCTTGGATTCTACGAATCCGTTTGGCGGGGCGTTTGACAAAAATAAAGCACCGATCTGAATCAAACGATTTTACCTCCGCGACGTCTATTCGACTCTTTCTTTTTTTTTCTTCTTTCGGTGTCTGTTCGATGGAGAATTGGGATTCTATCGGCACGACGAGAATTACTGACATGCACACGTTCCACGTCGTGTGCGCACGTATGTGTGTGTGTTCATGTGTGTACCTCTATTTGCATCCAGACTATGTTCTCATTAACGCGTACGCATACACATAATACAGTCAGGCATGCCTTTCTACGATGAGACTAAATCGACGAGACTAAATCGTTCTCTCTGCGAGGCTCGCAGCGTGCGAGTGCAATCGAGTGCGAGAGGCGTGATTTTCTTCCCTTGGATCTTAGGTCGGGGATTAGTAGTAAAGGGTGAGACTGGCATATTTCAGGGATAATCATTCGCAAGAGCATCGCGATCGATTGTATGCGTATCCAACATCCGCTTTTATCAGTTAATTGCACGGATGAAAAAATTTTTCTGCGAGATAAACTAATTATAGTTTAATTATGTAATCAAACATTACCTAACGTTCGTGCTTTGTTGTGACAAAAATGTTAAACTATTAAAAATGACAAGGTTATAATATTCACTTTGTATGGAATGTTGTATAAGTAGCGTGTTTTTCTAATTAACAAATTGACGAACGTGCGATCAATATTTCCGTGATGAAAATTTTATTGAATACATTGGCTTAGTGTTTAATTTTCGATGTGAAAAACGTTAATAATTGACGAGATTAACGTTTTATCAAAACAATTGCAATTACACAGAGATTAAAATTTAAATGTAATTTTTAATTTTTAATTAATTCATCAAATAAATCATGTTAATAATGTCACAAAGTCGCGAAATTATTTTTATGATCTACTTTTGGATCTATTGTGTGCTATTTTCGATGAGCGCGCAATCTTTTACAGCATCCTAATAAACAATAGTATAAATGATCTGTATAAATGATATGTTTTATCCTAATTACAGATCGTTAAGAAACGACTATCAAAAACGCGTTGCACCGTCATTTTCGAGCTTACCCTCGTTACTGTCGATTTTATGCACGTTCTAAAACTCGTACACGAATGACCTGTATGCGAGCATTAACCCATGTAATTAGTCCACTAAGCTGCACGTAAAAAGGTCACGATTGGACATTGTCCGCGTATAATTCCAATGTACCGCATTGCGAAGTCGGTCAAATTCGATTCTTGGCTCATTAACAAAATTGATCTTATCTTTGAAAAAAAACAAACTTGCAGAAAAATCCATTAATAATAAAATATTTATAATCAATTATCTTCAGAATTAAATTATGTCTCTGATGAATTATTGGGATTGATTATAGCAAGATAAAAGTCACTTGCGTTATTACCTTAATTTTCTCATCAGATTGACATGTCGAAGAAAATGAATTCTAAACAAAAAAATTTGTTGAAATTTGTAAGATGTACGGCGTATATAAAGATTTAATAATATTTTGGTTTCGGAAAAATACTTTTTCAATATTCAATTTATCTTATCCTTTCAAATTATTATAGGATTTTGATTTTAATAAAATCTTTTCTAAAAATTTCAATATAATTGCAAATCTCTAAAAAATTTAATAACTAAATAGACAAATGTCTAAATACCTGCCAAAGATCTCAGTTTCTAAAGATCTGTGCTCTTCGGGTAAATTCTTCTGGTGAGATTTCTGAGAGCCTTGTTAGGATGCATGGGAATCGAGGGTTCAACGATCCCGATTTTCTGAATCGCTAATCAGCCGGGGCAGAGTTGCGCCATAAAAAAAAAGTGAGTGGAAAGAGGCCCGCTTTGATTTGCATCGTAAATAGCGGTAGGTAAACAGTCCCGGGGAAAAGGGCCTCAAAAATCACGCTGGGCGGCATATAGCGCTGTCGTGCAAAAAGAGAAGGGCAAAAATACACGGTTTTTTTTTACCGGGCGCGTCAAGCGTGAGGAAGGGCGAGGTGCATGTGGGCTGTGGGCGGGCGGGAGGTAGAAAGGGTGCTGAAAAAGAGAGGCAATAGGACGCATAAAAAACACCGACTACAAAATGCAAAGTCAGCGGCCGCTCTACGCTCGCGCGCGAGTGCGCGCGGATGCGGGGGCGCGCGCACGCGTGTACACGGATATGCGCGCGTTGTGCGTTTCTTCCTCTCTTTCTTGTTTTCTTCTGCCTCTTTTCTTCCTTTTCACGTTCTCTTTTGCGTTCTCGTCCTTTGCGAGACACATCGCGCACATCGGTACACGTGCAACGCGTCCGCCGCACCCTCGCGTTTCACGCTCGCTCATGCTGCTCTACTTGCGCGTACGGTGTACGACGGACGCGGAAAAGGCGCGCATTAAGCTCTCACGGTGGTTCGCAGTTTGCATAGCTTGGCGACGTCGTGTAATGCGCGCCGGTGTCCGCATTTATGGGCGACATGGTTGCTCGCGAAACGCGGATCGATGGAACGTGAAGGTACTCTTCCCTTTTTTTTTCCCGCGAGATACGCGCGCGGCAAAAAGTTCAACGTCTTCCTCGCCGAGAGATGAGTATAGCTTTTCGTACGACGGGGGTAAGATAGGAGCATCGGAAGATCCGGGAGTAACGTTCTCCAGCCTTTGCGAGTCAATACCCTCTTCGTTACATCGATCTCGAAAAACGTTTCGCGCGAAATAAGATCAGACATCGGCACGCAATGAAGATAACGACGATGAGCGAGAAGATATGGCGGCGCACGAAAAGAGGCACATGAAAAAACGAAACTATCAAAGAGAACATGAAATGCTCATGGAGACGGAGAGAGAAGTAGATAGAGAAAAATATCGAAAGAGATAGACAACGAAAAGGGTGATAGAAGAAAAGCAGAAAATAGGAATAGAATGTATTGCGCAAAACGGAAATATAAAACGATCGAGAAATGTAAAACGAATGAACTGTGTGTGACCGTGTGGATGATGTATGTAATGTGTATATGTATGTATCACCACAAAGTAATAAAAAGACTTGTGAAATATAATTCGTATTTTTCCATTTCACCTTTACCCACGTCGTTCACAATTCAATTAATATATGGAATATTTTAAAAAATACCAATATGTTTTCTTCGTGAGATCCCAAAGGTCGACTTTTTCGACAAAAAAGATTTTTCACGAGTAAATATATGAAGATATATTACAATAAATTCTAAATTTGAAAACCGTTCTGTACACTTATGGTGACACATTGACGTGACGGCGATCCGAATGAATGTTTCAGAGCGGTAGAAAGAGAGAGAGAGAGAGAGATAAAGGTGGAAATAGAGAGTAGAGAAAAAGGCGGTGGCGAATTACCTTGAAGGACTGCACAGAGAAACCGGAAACCAGGGTCGGTCCATAACATAAGAAGCGAACAGAAAACAGAAAAAAAGGTAATATTGTAATTAGGTCGTTCGCTGTAAGAGACACTGTAAGCATGTAATTTCCTGCCGAGAGGGTGGGCTGCTTGTGAGAGAGCTGGAGCAGGGGGAGGAGAGACGAGAGTGGATAGAGTCTTATCGTGTCTTTCTGTTGATCGATGGATCCAACGTGTGCTATCGGGTGCTGGAAGAACTTATGCTACAGGATGACACGAATGTCGCATAATGCATTAAACTCGAGTAAAAATTCGAATATTTAATAATGGATATTTAATAACGTACTTTATCAAGAACAAACAATATTAATTAATAAAATGTAACCCTTCGTGATCATCCTGCAAGTTAGAAGGATATGTAAATCTATATACAAAAGTTTTCAGGCTTTATAATCGAGAGAAACGTTCGGCGAGTCGCGTTTAATCTCTCAGCGTTGTTTTTATGTCGATTGAAACGCTCGACATGATGTTCAATCCGGATATTTCGAGGCGAAAGAATTTAAGCTCGGCAGACTGATAACTTACTCAAAGTTTCTTCACGAATCGTGACATAACGAGATTAACAATCATCAGAATGGGAGATACCCGGTCCGTGTTAAACAAGTTTTAATATTAATTCTGCGGCGAATGATGCACGGATGTTAACTTATTATTATTGAACAGCAGTAGTCAATTAACTCGCAACGTGCGCTGCCGTTTTCCGCGTATATGACGCGCAAATATTTACCACACAATTTCTCTCGGTTACACGACCGCAAGTACCGGCGTAATTTCGGGTAAACGCGCGGGACTAGGTCGTCAGACATTGTCGTTACCGTATTAACCGGCAACGATTATGTCATACGATTCAACCGAAACGCGGACACGATAAACTCGTCGCTAATTAGCGATTGTCCGGGCTTAATTACGCCGGTACGATATACTGTCCGCATATTTCCACAGGCTGCGCGAAAGATTCCTACGATTCAGCTGTTCGGCTCGTCAAAAGCACGATGCGAAAAAAAAAACAGAGAAAAAATGTGTCGGGCGCGGTCCCGGACAATGCAGGAATTTTAAGTCCCGTAACTGTATCGATTAAATTGATCCCCTGCATGATATCGTGAAAAAAAAACGGAGGCAATCGCGTAATCTGTGGAATGCGAAATATGAGTATAGGGAGTAGCAGTATCGATGGTAGTATACTGTAAAGGTGCGATCTTTGCAGATGTTTGAGTATCAATCGTAAGGCATGCTTTCAGATGTTTTACAGCTCTCATAAAATCATATCGCAGGTTGCGCAGTCTGCTGCAGTGATAGTAAAATACAGACGAGGTTCATATATCGAATATGAGAAGGCGAACGGTCTTGTTTCGCCGCTGAAGGAATAAACTTCGCATACGCGATCGCTCGAGACTCGGAGAATAATTCCGATTCTAAATCTTATTTAATTTTTCTTTCGCCCAACTGCAGGATATTTTATGATTATCATGTCATGTAATCGGTGGGTATACGGAATGTTTAAAACGTGCGGGACGAGTCGGCCCCCGCGGGGCTGACGTCGACGGCGCGGAATTACATGTCGATTTCTAATTTCTGCCGAAGACAGAATTCGCGCCGGCCGTCACGTCGGCCGGGCATGCGAAATTCCGCTCGAGTGAGCGGCTGTCTATTTTGGTCGCGACGAACCGATAATTAATTACGACACGAGGACCCGGAAAACGCGAAAATGTCAACTGGTCGGTCGGCTGCGCCGCGCGATTGTCAGAGCCGCGCGTAGACACGTTCTCGGCGGCGCACATCTCGCGTGTCAGATGCACCCGTACACTGCATATAATATGCACACAGGATATGTCCCGGTTTAACTTTTCAAGGGAATTACGCGTGAAACGCGCCACGGCGACGCGGCGTTATCCCATTTGAAATGCGAGAAGATTCTCGGATGCGTCGGATACTCGGTGATTTCCCTGCACGTGTGTTTAAATCCACAGGGCTGGTAATGCAGGACCGAGTAAAGTTTCGAGTATTCTCGAGCGTTAAAGCAACCGAGAGAAAGAGAGAAATGCCCGACGAATCCGTCGGATTTCTTACGTGTTCTTCAATTTAAAAAATTCCGCTGATTTTTCGACAAGATTTTTGTCACCCGTGAGAACAATTTTCGTCGAATAAAATTTTCGCATGACGCGTCTCATTACCATTCCGAACGTCATTTTCTATGCCAATGAGCGGTCAATTAGCGGACAATTCGCAAATGTCGATTTTCGCTTCTCGTATTGATCGCCCGACATCGTTTAGCTTTTAGCTTCCGCCCGTTGTGAAATGGTGCGGGACATAGGCACGTGCGCGATACATTCGGTCGACGTAATTCGATTTCGAGCGCGGTCGGATTAAACAATAATACGTTAAAGGATCGCTTGTATCGGCGTGTGTTGTATCGAGCACGCGACGATTTTTACGTTATTTTTTTTTGCCCGATCTCTCATCGGAGACGGTCACGTTGAAAGTAGAATCGATGGCCCTTGTTGGTCGCGTCAAAATACCATTCTGAAATTTCGAACAAATATTTTGCCATTTTTTTCCAAGTGGGGAGTGGGGGATGTGAAACATTCTCCACTGCACGTGAAATCAATATTTTCTTCGTTTTCGCGATATAACATGATTTTTGTTCACTTTGTGTCAACAGATTTTTTGTTACATGTTTGCGCGCAGTAACGGTTATCTAAAAAGTTTGCATAACACGATAAAACCTCTACGCCGCATCGATTATTTGATTTTTTCATTTTCTCTCTCTCTCTCTTTCGCGGAAACGTAATGAAAAAAATCAGTTGCAACATAATCATAAATTTCGAATGTATTCTCAAATGTCGAAAGAGTACGAAGGAAACGGTAACAAACGCTTAAAAAAAAAAAAATACGCGGCACTTAATCGTACGTGCGCCGGCACGCGCATTTTAATCTGCAGTGCAGCCAAATCAAATAATAACTATGCGACGGGTGGAGATCGTTTACGTTCACACCTGACTATCATCAAGCCTGATCAATTTTCCATTACTTTCCCTCTCGTCAATAAACGCTTTGTGGTCCATTTCGACGATCGCCGCTTCATTCGCGAAAATCTCTCGTGCCCGCACGCTGATATGTATTACCCGGATTTTTTATTACGCTCACGTTCACACGCAGGATGCATTTTATGGGCACATTAATTTCTTTTCATCACATTGACGAAATGTGCGATCCATTATATTGTACATACACGCTTACCCATTGATGCATAAATTTACTTGTCTTAATTTCACGATCTTATATTTTAATGGCGAGAAATGAATAAACGTTAATTTTATTACAGACAATTATTTTCCTCTCGCGAAGATTAGAAAAAGTAATTACAAAAAACTACGTGCGCATAAAGAAACTGAATAACGTGGAATGGTAAACTTTGAATAATTTCGCGTGAGTTTTATAATCTTGAATTGTAGATGTTACAAATAAAACTGCTTCCTGTTTTACCGTATCATTATTTTAACATCTCGTGTTCAATGTTACGCGTTTATTTGCCACCTTTATTATCGTGCACGAAAACACAAACATTCGCAATTTTCTTTTCGAGAAAATTATATACACGTCTTGCGCGCGCGCGCCAAGATTAGGAAAATAATTCCGCGATTCAAAAGAGCCGTTCCAACGTGCGGAATAATTTCACGTTATCACGCGTGCATTACTCGATCTCAGATGGAGGATATGAAATTGCACGGAGGATTATCAAGCGAGTACACGTCCCGTTCAGCAAATTTTCCGTGCGATCGTGCTGAGACTGCGAGTCCCGGTGAATTTATACGCGGTGAGTGACCCGAAGTGACTACGCGATTCTGAGTACATTCGTGTCTTCTGGACGATTCTCTATTATTCAACAGAGGAACAGAGAAATCGCGATTTTCTTGGCGAATTTTGCAGCCGGGAAGCTCGACAGCTGCGCGACCCACTTTTGCAGCAGTCATTGACAATTTGACGAGGCTGGCAGGCCGAGGGCGTCGCCGGAATGAAACACTTAACGGAATACAATGTCGGACATAGCGAATCGATAACGCCACCAGGCTACAGCCAGGACATAGACTTGGCGAGTGCCACGATGGAATATTTCGCGAACGTGCCGTGCGGACGATTATGTTCGGAGCATCGATTATTCCGACGGCTGTCGAGGAACGAAGGATTCGGAAAGTCATAGACTTTGGAGAACGTGACCGTTCGCGAGTCCCCTGAATCCCGAATTCTTTCAGATATGCAAAAATCACTCGGTTTCTCGGTTACATCTGTCAAGATTACATTTTTCCCCTTCGGATTTTTTCAGCTCAAATATTAGGAATTTTTCATAATGGAGATTCCTCTCGCGCGTCGACTTTCCGTCATTTACGTTTATGAATCGGCATATCGGCTTTAAGGAAATAATTTTCCGCGGCACATTTTTCTACGCACGGGGGAGAAGGTAACTTTCCCTCTCCTCGAAAACTTTTTCCGACATGCGCGAATTCCGCGATTCGATTTCACCTCATTCTTAATTCCCACTCACCTTCTACCCTCGACGACGTTAAAGTACGTTAGCCGCGTAGCTTTTGCTCGATGGTTACGCTCGTTTACTGCAAACTAAACTGATCCCGTGCGCTAACTGTGTGCGCAACCATGGAAGCGCAATAATTCAATGAGCAAGTACGGGTACCTGAGTCCCGTCGTGAACGAGCAAGTAGGCCGTTTTGAAGTGGCTCGTTGTACTGGAAGGCCATAATGAAACCGCCCGCACATACTCCGCCACGGTAGTGAAATCTTTAACCGCCGAATTAACGTTGCGAGAGGGGGTGCGCGATGCGCACGTGCGCTGCGGCGCGACACAAGGTGGCTATGATGACTTTCTCATCGGGAAGTGGTCGAGAAAAAGCAATGAACCCGAAAAAAGACATCTTGTTATTTTTTATGCATTTTTTTTATTTTTAAGTTTTGTGCATTTAAGCTCTTTACTCCCCACATTACTAATGTTATCTCTGAAATTTTCAGGTTTTGAAATACCGGATTTTTCACTCTAAAAAAACTAACATTTGCAAAATATTAAAGCATTAAAGCTTTACTTTCAAACTTTATTTGACAATTTACGATTTGAACCTCCAAATATTTTTATAAAATTTTTCAAAAGCTGAATCCCTCATTCGTTGACTAAATCTTTAAAAATGTTCGATATATAGTTTCAAAGCGATTGTAGATGGATTCTCCCGTCTGAAATATTCGGATATCCTAGATACGTGGAAAAGATGTGGTGCCTCTACGACACGATGATTGCCAAGGCACAGCACATCGAGCACGGTACTTTTGCGAGCGAGACTTCGGGCGTCTCGTTTCATTTCAATTTTTCGCCGGAGGAATTTCACTTGGCGTACGGAGGGGGATTGATAACGCGGCTGGAAGATTACGGCGACGGCGAAGAGATGCTAAGGCGATCGGCTCGAGGGAGGAGGAGGCAGACTCGCAGGCGGGAATCGAAGCGGCTCGGATGCCCCCGGATGCCGTGAAACTCGAATTGTTCTGCATAATTTCCGATTAGTGTCTCGTCCCGAGGAATTACAGTTACTAAGCTACTCCACCCTCTGTGGAATTTCGCCGACTGCTTCTCGCCACTCTCATGAGCGCCGCGCCGCCGAGCTTTCCGCGGCGTCGTTCGCATTCTCTTATAGGAGAATTCCGTTCCGCGCGAATCCTTGAAGGCTCTCCTCCTCGAACGCGGCGCCGGTAATCTCAAAGTGTTTAGCGAGCTTTTCGCCAACGTTTACAACGCGATTCCCTTTGTTTAGCTCCACAAGAGAAATGAAATTATTCGTAACGTCGAAATTCTGTGATCTTAGCGTCTCGGCGAGACGCTTTCGTCGCGTTGAAAGCCTCACACAGAGGCGTCTCCGCGTCAGTGAAGTCATTTTCCGCTGCAATAATTATCACGAGTATTTAAATCTACCGGCACTGGTACGATAAATAACAGATGCGCCCGATAAAAAGCTGATAAGAAGCTCTATGATCTAATAAAGTCTAAATAAGGTTCGTATCAGTATTTTCAGGACGGTTAATTAAAAACGATAATCTTATATCCAAACTTTTTCTGCGATAAATCCGGAAGAGCCCTCTAAGTTGTAACATTGTTTTATGCAAGTATAAAAAGATCTCTCTCCTCAGAGGAAGAAAATCCAGCAGGATCGAAGTATCTAAAAGTTTCTGTAATCATTCCGTGTGCCGACCGCATTTTTTCCACGTATTCCATAAGTGTGTCGGAAACCAAGGAGATGGAGTGAGAAAGAAAGGGGGAAAGAGAGCTGCTTAGCGCGCTCGAATGGTTAAAGTTGTATCTTCGCCTAGCGAAAGCTTTTGGTCTCGTTCTCGAGGGAGAGCCGCGACGACCGCGAACACGTCCGACAACGTAAAACTTTCCTACACCTCGTAGCGCGCGTTTTTCCCTCTCCCCCTAAGAACGGTCTACCTTTTTCGGGAACCGCGGAGAGAGCTTAAAGATTTAACGCCGGGGGAAAAGTTGTCAGTTGGAGCGACCGTGCAGCACGCGCTCATAAACGACCAACTTCGTCGGACGCCATTTTCTACGCGAGACGCTTTTTTTTCCACGAGACTTCCGCTGATTTTCCTTTTTCCATGTGCGGAAGACGAGAACTTCGCGGAGTAACATTGGGCGCGTACTCGTCGCCGACGGCTCTCTTACTTTCGCGTCACGGCGCACCGTGAACGATCACCGGGGACGTTTGTATTATTGCGATAGTTAGACGTTCGGCGAAAACGACACCGGGAGGAGAAGACACGAAGTGTCTTCGACAACGTTCTTGTTACCCAAAGAAACATCGGAGCCAAGATTATAAATGTCCGACAGAAAAATTCGTGCTTCTTTCCGACGAGCATTCAGACTGCTGCGATAAATAAATGTCCCGCTTTTGTTTCCGCTACGTTTATAATTTTTACGGATTGTACTTGTCGGAGTAGATTTCTTGTTACTCTCGCACATTTGTAATACATCTCAGTTTTCTTAAAAATTCAAGCTTATGATATTTGAGAAATTAAAAACTTCTCTCAATTCACTGCAGACAGGCTGAGCTGACCTGTATTTTAAAATTTGTAATTTAAAAATGCCTTACGATTGATACTGTGTCAACTATCATTGCACAATATGTACGTACAAGGCGATCGATACTTCATTGTGCTCAATATACCGATATTAATAAAGTTCCATTGTTGTAGATTGAGTTTGGAATTCTTTTTTTAGGACCCCGAGGAAAATCAATAAACTCTCGCAAGCTTAATTATTTATAGGAAATATTGAAAGGGAAAGTTCGCGCGAGAGAACTGGCTAAAAATAAATACATAACTAAAGACTATTAGAACTCTTTTGACGTTTCACTCGAACAAACTCCCGATGCGAGATAAATTGGTTTGATGTATTTATAATATTTTTACTATAAATAATCAATGTTCTCAAGAGAAATAAAGCTCCTTGCTACAACGCGGTACGGCGTTTCGATCACCTTGCGTGCACGTGTATGTACAAATACGTACACGCGAAAGAGCGTGTAACTTCCGGGGTGATGTGAACAATGCAAGAAGGGGGGCTGTTGGGGTATAGAACGGGGGGGTTGAGGGGCTACTCGCAACTCGGCAAAGTACAAGGAGCGAATAGACTCACAATCAGAGGTTCTATGAGCATAAGATGCTTGCCAAAGTAGCAAGGTGAGCAAGTTCGCTGTGTGGATACAGGCGAGAGAAGGGGTCGCAACGAGATTCAAAGCGCGAGATAACGCCGGAGTAGAGCACCTCGAATTCTCGATGTGGCGAGTACATGTGTGTATATATATATATATATAATATATGCTCGTATGTATCCATTATATACAGATGTGCTGTTGTATGTGACAATTGGTGTGTCGTTATTACTATGGGCGGAAGCACGGAACGGAAGGGCGAACGACCGACTCCGTCTCGCGAGCGCAATGTAAAGTGGATGGATAAACGAGATAATAGTATATTCGTGTCGCGACCAATGTCGCGTGAATCAAACGTTATTCGTATAACTGTTAAAATCCTGTAAATCAAGCGTATCTGATGGCTCGCGGCAAAACCGATCCGTAAATAGTATCACACGCAAATTTGTTTAAAGCGATAATCTTATTCGCGATTGTTTGAATGTCCGTTTCGTTCGCGTCGGTAAAATCTCCAACTTGGCTAAATATATATTTTTAATTAGCGATATGCGCTCCCGACGATTCATGCGTCATACGTCCCCCGTTCCTGCTTCCGGCAATGATGTAATGACCGGGACATCGAAAATTGTGTGAGTTTCAGTTTAATTCAATTCCTGAGCGGACGAAATTGTGTCAAAGAAAGTTTAAGACAGGAGCTATTCGGTGGTTCCGGCGGTACCGGATCGTTCCCAGTGACCGGAAAGCGGAAAGCGGAAAGAACAACTGAATAGCTCCTCTCCGAAACGCCCAGATGTGCACGGGGCATTGATTCGATGTCCCCGGCATGTAACGGGTACTATTATGCTTAATTATGAAACCGGGCACGTGTGAAACGTGTTGTCCTCCTTTCGCAGAGAAGTGTGAAATCAAAAGGCAAGAGAGCACAGTCAGAGATCAAAGACAGGGGGAGTCTGCGGGAAAAGGCGGCAAGAAGGTCGGCAGTGTGAGACACACGAGGCGCGCGGTGCAGTGATGGCAGAACATGGAATTCTGTGCTCTCCTACACACCAATCGGCACTTTGTCTTTGCTGTCTTTCATTTATCGAGTTTTCCTGCCTGTCTCTCGTTCTCAGTGTTCTATGCGAGTACACCTGGAAGTAAGTGATTAGTACCACGTCGCAGCTACGCCGACCGCCGATGACGACCCGACAGTCCTTTGATTACTCCGCGGCGCTATCGTTCGCGCTAGCTCGTTTAACAGGCACCTGGTGTCTGTTGCAATTCAAGAATTCGATAATTACGCGCCCCCGGAGAAACCGGAGGGTCTCGGAAGCTTCGGGAATTGCTCGAGTATTTATTTTAACGTTTATTCCTCCAAGACTGTAGAATTTTAAAAGGTCACGTAGCTATGCCTTACCAATGCATTTTAACTCTTATCCATACTAAAGTTTTATTCCCTTTGTTTTTATCGTCTTAATTGTTTCGTATTTCAATTACGGCGGCAGTCATCGGCGATCGGGACGTTTTTTTTTTTCGAGCACAAATACACAACATACATGGGCTCCATGGGGATCAAAGGTCGCCGCGAGCCCGACTAATGCATCGGACGTAATCGGTTGGGACGTTTCCTGCTAGGAAAAGTCCCGTCGCCTTTGATCCACTGCGAGCCAAGAGGGTCTGGTGCAGACAGTAGGCGAGACGTGCCGAGGATCATTGCTGAAAAACAGTCGATATCGCATGTGACAACAGCTGTCACGTGAACATTCCATTCCTGTCCTGTGTACAAAACGTTCCTATATATATACGTATATATATACTATATATATATTATACATATGTGACACACACATAGAGAGTGTACACGGGGTGGTCCGCGCGATCACGTCCGTTTTCAAGCAGCTTGCGGCTTCGTTATCGTTGGAGAATCGCGCTAAAATTATCAAACTAACTCCCGCACAAAGACGGGGTGCTTTATAGTCGCGTGCATTCTGATTCGTCTATCAACAGTCGATCAATCTCCTTAAATTTCTCCATCATCCTCCGCGTTTCAACGAAGCCGTAATTATGCCATCAACGAGCCCTCGTTCGCGCGCGTCATCCAGTGTACACGCATATAGATAATGTGGCACGTATTGCAAGAGGCGAGGCCGCGGGATAGATACGCTTGTTGCACGTAGAACGGAGCTGTGTGTTTCCGATCGTTCATGTAGACAGTACGTGTGGCAGTATATATCGTGGAGTGAAATAATGTTTCAGCGACGTTTTTCTCCGAGAAGTGGAACAGCTGTCGGTAAATGAGAAGCGTCCCGTGGGATAGCCGGTGAACGCGTCGATGCGTTTCCATCGGAAAAGACGGAGCTACATCGAGAGCGTCTTTGCACAGTGAGACGATGTTGACTAAAAATCGATTGTGTAGACACTATTATCAACGTCGTCATTACTGATTTCAGATTTCATTATCATGGTATCAAATACATATTTCTTAAATATTTATGTAATATAGAATCTTTAATTATTCGTTTAAACATATCTACGTAGGAAATTTATAAACTTGAAAGATTTTAACAACCTCTATAATTCCTAATTAATAAGAGATGGATGTGTCAAATTAAGTTTAACATTTTAAGTAGAAATCTGAGTAGACCCTGCAGAATTTAAAGAAGTAGAATAACTGCGACAAGAGCAGTAGTCAATTTAAATATGATATTGATTTTTAATTAACATCATCCCACAATGCGATACCGACGTTGAGACGAATGAGGTAAATATCGGATAAACTTGTCTTGACGAAGAGGCTTTCTTGTGAAGAGTGATACTGTGACCTAGTTGTAGTTGTAGTAGTTGTGCTTGACGGGTGCCACCTGCACGAGTAATGAAAATGTTATTGTCTTAAATAAAGTAGCTCGAACTAATTGGCTCGTTGTTCTTGCACCTGTGATTAACAGGTTCCTGCTATCCGAGCGATGACGCTGTTGTTATCGGAAATGGAGTAATTTACGCTTAAGTATATCAAGTATAAGTTATAATTGCTGTACGTGTATTGCAGAGACGAGTGTGTTTCCTGTAAATGGCGGTGTTTTCGGCTCGTGTCGCTGTGCAATGTAAAAATGATTAGCAGAATATATTATGTAAGACCACTTTACCGTCGAGGAATATTCGGTATGTCGCGTAACGGCGACCTCATCAAAAGACACATTATTGTACACATTTGTCTGAATAATATATAAAACTCCTCTTCGCTTGATTATTCATAATCAGCTTTATTTATATGCTCTTGTATTTTCTTTCGGCTGCATTTCGTATAACAATACCAAGTATTACGTGAGCAAATTTTATTTCAAGTGTCAAGCCAACAATTTATTTTTTCATTAAAGTGGTTAGTAAAATAGTCAAAGATAAAGTATTAGAATTTTAATTTTTACAATTCACTTTTCGGGCTCCGAGAATCTTGGAAATCTTCTCTCTAAGATGTTACAGATTCGAGAGTCCTTAAAATTAATTTGTATCTTAAATTCTAACGTATCAAGATCTAGAACCTCAAATGTGTTCATCGCAGGAGATCTAGCCTATTGTCAAACGTGCACGTATAATTGCGTTATATTAACACGAGCTATTTCGAGTACACGCACGTGTTTCGTGTAACCACCACCTAAAACGGCTGCGAATCCGCCGAGATTAGAATCACGATATACAGGGACGACGCAACAGCGCCCGGCCGGATAGAATCTTTACGATCGCCGTAAAGCTCGTTCTCTTTCTCATTTCCGCCCGATTCCCGGTTTCACGAGTACACACACACGCCGTCGGTTATCTCGATGCGAGAGCGCCGATGCTCTCGCCTGCGGTACAAATTGCGGATGCCTCTTCACACATCTTTAAATGGTTAGTATTATGGCGATCGCTAAATAATATTCTCCAGCAAATATCTCCGAGAACCGTCATAATACTATCGTGAACTATCGTGAATAATATCTTCGCTTGCTAGCTCGATGTCATGAAAGAATTAAGAAGGGACAAAAAACTGTCTGACTCTATTTCTGCTCCGATCAATTTCATAAGATTTCTAACTAAAAGTGGTTTGTCTTCCACATCCGTTAAAGATTAAAACGCAGCAATTTTTTACGGACGCCGCAGATTCTTCACGGGGTAAACGCGCATTTTTGGTGGCTCGCACACTGAAAGAAAGATATAGTTACTTTTGGAGCCAACCACAATTTTATAATATTTCTAACGATAATTATGGTTAACATAATACATATAGTTAAGTTAATCATATTTATTGATAGAAATATATTGTAATAAAATTGTGATTGAGTCCAAAAGTAACTATATTTTTTTTTTTTCAGTGGAATTGTCTTATTTAAGCAAGCTCTCGCGATTGAGTAACATTTAACGGCAGTGTCAGACTGTGCGTGTGCGTACTCGACAATGCGAGCAGTTACGACGGAAGCGATTTCGCGGAGTTACGCGACAGCCGAGGCGACGGAGACGGCATGTTATCATCCCTGCGGTCCACATACAATGTCGAAGGGAGATCCTTTGAGGTCGGCGTTACGGGTTCCGCGAAACACGTCACGTCGAGATATACGTATCGAGACTGCGAATACTAATGTCCCTCTAATGCATCGCGCGGGCTGAATTCGTAATAGACGCCAGGCGTCGCGTCGCGTCGCGTCGGCGAGATGAAGCACCGGCGCAGAAATTTCCACGGATTTGAGATGTGTGGGGTGTGCGTCTATGTGCCTTCGCCTTGGCACCGCGATTTATCGCGAATGTGTGCACACCGCGCAGACCGTGCACTGCGAGACTTGCATTCTCGCGCGGTAACATGTCACGCTCTTTGTTTCCGAGGGATGCGCGAGGATTATTATCTCGGCTCTTCGCTTACACGGAATATCTAAGATATATTTTGTACATATACATATATATATATAATTTAATTAGATACGCTACACAAAAAAAAAATCGCTTCTCTGTTCGGCCATTTTAAAATCGCGGTCGCGCAACATGTAAAGATCGCATTTGGCGAACGATATCTCTTGTCGAAAATTGAATACGTCTCCCTTGTATCAACATTTAATCGTGCGCCTTATGTTTTCTCACGGACTCCGAAGTTTGAAGGCTGTATAACTTGGCACAACGGAGTTTCGAGTAGTTGGATATATTTCTGAAATAACAGATCCGCCGTGATGTTCGCGTTTGGAATTTCTCATGTTTCATCACGCTTTATGTCTCTCATTATTATCGCGATGTTTTCTCTGCGCGCGCGTCGTGCTCAAAGGCGGACGACACGGCGAGGAAGAGGCCTCCATCCTCTCGCCGACGAAACCGAGACGGAGAATCAACTCACCGACTGTGCGAGAGCTCTCACGTGTAGATGTCAAACGTGGGAAAAAAAACGCGGATACGACAGTGACAGACCGCGTCGTCGCGCGTTTACAGCCGGCGTGAATGAGTCCGCGAGAACGGATTCGAAACAAAGGTTGAAAAGTTCGCCTTCAATTCTGCAGAGAGCTCCGCAAGTAAGGAGGTTTAAACGAAGTTATAAATTTCAACTTTTTCTTCGGCGTCCACGGCTCGTATAAACCGGACCGGTCACAATGCTTTTACGGGTAGACGGTTTTCCAGGTCAATCGCCGTCGCTTTTTCGCCGCACGTATGTGTCGTTTGCATTAATCGGGTTTCACGGGATGATTGAAGACTCAGAAAAGCTCGATGAATTTCAGCGAGAGAAAATTCAGAGGCTTAATGTATTATAAGTATTTTTCAGCTTAATACCTCCCGATCGGGTACATCTGTAAATTTCCGAGCAATTTTTTTGTAATCACTCTGTTATTTTCTATACTCGGATTTTTGACGATTTACAACGATTTACATTCGAATTTTTATCTCTTTATCGAGAAACATAAAGATAATATCGCGTAAAAATGTAATACGCTTACGCATTTTTAAAAAATAAATATGCTGCTGTTCGGGATGCAAATGTAGAGATATTTGCATCGCGAAATATGAAGATAGCATTGGTTTTTTTCTAAATGCAAATCTGTTTACATCTGCATCGCAAAATGCTAAAATAATATCCCTACACGTTGGAGCTATGTTTGAGAATGGGAGCATATTTATATTTGACACACAAGATGAAATTATTAATTTTGTTATAGGTGAGAATTAATTTTAATGTGGAGTATACGCAGACGTATATTATTTGCTCTAACACACGTGTAACGTAAATAGCTTAAAACGTCGAAAAAATGGCAACAACTATCTTATGTTCCTTTAAAATCCTATATAGGTATATTAAAATTATATGACGGTTCTTTGTGGCAGTTGACAATTTGGTCCAACGAAATGCAGCCGTATTACATTGTAATCACTTTAATGAATAGGGAACAAAATGACGTCGATGATGAGGCCGCGCGAATCCAACATGATGCGACATCATGACGCATCGTGCGCATTACAATTCATTATATTTGCAGTCTATTAAGCCGACCAACATTATTTTCGTTATTCTCAGCGTCTAATAATTGAGCATCAAACGATATTATCGATTAACGCGCTAATTGCCGTAGAATTCATTTTATATCGCGAAACGATTCCATAAATAAATTGATAGAATTAACACAATATTCCAATTCCGGCCAAAGAATTAGTAATTTCAGCGTTTATAATTCGACCGCCAGAGCGTTTTCGGAAATCCGCACGACCGGCCGTGGCGGTCGAATGTATAACACCGATAACTTTGTACGATGCTCGTAGATCAGACCGAGGAACGAACGGAACGGGCACTGACCTCCAGGAAATCCTTCACGGTGCTGTCGACGACCATGAGCGGTCGTTGTATCAGATGAACGACACCGTTGCGCACCGGGATGTTCGCCTTCACTATTTCCGCCAGCACCACCCCGCCCTGATGATTCGCATCGCCCACTATCGTGTCCGACTGAACGTAGACTGAAAATTGGACTATCAATTAGTCATCGAAATACAATATGCACGGATCTATCACTGGGCGCAGACACGCCCCTTTCAGTTGAACGCGATCGCTTTGTTAAACGCGAAACCTTCTCGCATTGTAACCGTAATAACGCGTAATAATGGCAGACAATAGGCGTCGATCTCTAATAATAGTATTCTCGATTGTATTATGTTATTCACTCTTCGAATCGAGTCGGCGGGACTAAAGTCTGTTTTCCTGGACGATCGTCCTGGAAACTATAGAGCGCACAAAGCAACGATTTTTACCTTTATTTTGCGACTTGAGAAAGCTGACGACGACTCTCAGATTGTCGGAGAATACGAGGGTGGGATATGGCACTTTGTCTGGCGTCGGCGCGGTGAAGAGAACCTCGTTGGGTAAAACGTGCCCGTCGATCACCAGCTGATCAATCTTCTGCGGCCTCGGCTCCGGCTGTAACGGAGGTGCGAAGATCACGTGAACTCCATTAGAAGAATATAAATTATGTAATCATTATATATCATGTCAACGCGAACAAGAAAACGATATCGCTTTCGTTATTTTATTAATCGCGCAATTCCTTCACGTCGCCGAAAAGAATCGGATTGACAGAGAATGTAATTTTCACGATATATGTGACTGTCCTCCTATATTACAGAGGACACTCCTTTATTTTAGGTTTGTGTCCTTTAGATTTCTTTTTTTCTGGAAAACTCACTTTTGTCCTTTATTTCGGAAAAAGTTTTATAAAATGTTCTATATTTCTTTTCCCCTTTGTATATTATGTAATGTTTAAATAAAGATGTGTCTCTTTTTTTATATATAATGGTTTTAGTTTACAAAATTTTATTTTTTTTTCACATAATGTATTTCCAAGGAAAAAAAAATATTAGTGACAATACATTTACATAAATTTAAATTTTGTTTGTGGAAGAAGGGTGGAGGTGTTCTTTATTTTTTTTCAAAAAAATATGGTCACCGTAGATACATAAAATAATAAATTTCTTGCAGAAGAAGTGACGCGGTTCGTTTTTTTTATTTCATAGACCGCTGACACCCTCACGTCGCACCATTCTTGTCCGAATACACGCAGCCCTTTCATCCCGACGTCTCAGCCTTTCAGCACAAAAGCGCGGCCGACCACGTTGTCACGGCAAACTCGATTCTACACGAGGACCACGAACTTTAGAACCACCATCCTCACGCGGAAAGACTTGCGGGAAAGGTGACGGAGGCGCGGAAGCGGTCTCGATACCGGCCATGGAGTTCTCGCCGAGGCGACGACCTCGTTGAGAGAGGAACTTTTCGAGATCGAGTCGTACACCGTCGTTACACACTCTTTCGCACCCTTCTCCGGGCCTCGATCTTCTTTGCTTTTCGACCGGTCTTTTTTCCCTTCTATTCCCTCCCCCCTTTTCTTTCTTTCCTTCCTTCCTAGCTTTCCTCCTTTTTTTTTCGGATCCGAGCCCGACGCGTCGTATGTACAGGCGCGAAACTTTCGGTAATTTCTGACGGGATGGCTCGTTTAACTCCGGCTCGTTTTTACGCTCCAAGTTGGATTACGTGCGCGCGAACATCCATTGTGTGTACGCGGGCTTGGCGTTGAAAATTGGAGAAAAAGCGGAATTCCGCGCCGAAGTGCTGCGATGCGAGCATAATGAAACACGGCGGAGTGGTTGGCGGGATGCGCACGGATTCGTACAACGAAATTCATAATTTTTAATTGTCCTTATTTCCGCCAGGGATTAATGGACGTTTCTTGAAACTGCGCGAAAAAGAGAGAATGCAGAATTTCAACGCGTAAAATTCGTGCTACGGCGCCTTCGGGGGAGCGTTGTTAAAAAGCTTTTACCGGCACTCTGATAATAACAAATGTTTTAATCAATATTAAATATGACGTTAGAAACGATAATTTAGAAAGTTGCACGATTTTTCGCCACAGGCTACTCTATAAATCCCGTGACGCGTTGAGCACGATACATTTTCATAATTTTAATAAATAATATATAAGAGACTCCCAGTAATAATATTAATAAATGATAAAATAAAAAGGGGCTTTTTTTCTGCGAGAAAATTTAAATAAAACTTGACTAAGGATCATAGATTCATTATAGATATGATTAAATCAAAATAATAACACAATTTGAGCAAAAAATTATACTATTTTTAGATCACTAAATTTGGAAGATACTCATTTATTTCCCGCCGGAGAACGTGAGATAATTTTGATTTAATCGCATCGCTAAGGATGGCTCAAAACGGAGCCAAACGTCTAATTTATGCCTATTTGTACCGATGTAGATTAATCTTGGTTAAACTTACTTTCTATATTTCTCTAATTTTAAGAATTGGAAAAGAATACAAGATAAGTTAAAAGTTATTAATATTATTACTGAGAATCTCTCATATATTATTTATTAAAATTATGAAAATATATCGTGTTCAACGCACCACGGGATTTATAGAATAGCCTGTGGCGAAAAATCCAGACGTGCTACTTTCTAAATTATTATTTTAACGTCATATTTAATATTTATAAGATTAAAGTTAATCTACATTGGTAGAAATGAACATTAAATATACATCCTATTAGTTATTAGATAGAAAGATACCGATATAACATTAACTTACGTCAACCGCGTTAAACTCCCAAAACTCTTTACTTACCACTCATTAATTATATATTATAATTCAACGCGAATCGCAAGCGAACCTAATCGCAAACCGTTTCCAATAAACCCGCTCGAAAGAAATCTTCCCGCGACGGATGCACCAATTGCGCGATCGCGTGACCGAAAGTTCGTTAGTCGCCGACTAATTCGCGTCGAGCGTCATCGACGGGGACCCGTCGCCGTCGGTCGTGATTGCTCCGCATTTTCGCAGCTTTTTGTCCACTCCGGGTGAATTTCGCGCGTGGATGCGAGTGAGAAGTGCCGAGTCTCGCGATCGTTCACGTCAATCGGCTCCTCCAAGTGCGATCAACGTGAATCTCGGTGCTCGTAGCCGGTATTGCGGTCGCGCCGCGTTCCGTCGGCCGTCGAAACGGTCCACTTCTCCTTCGGGATACTCGTCGCAAGTGCCATCCGCGAGTGCCATTTCTAAGTGTCATCCGCGAGCGAAACCGCGAAGAACCGCGAAACGCGAAAGGATGCATCGGGGAATCGCCGAGTTGATCGGGACAGGCACGATTCTGTTCGTGCATAGTACTTTTCCACCGTCGCTTCCGAAACTCGCGTCAGGCGACGTGCGCGCGGTCCCGAGTCCCAACGAGATTTCGCGACGGCTTCTTTCCAGTCGAACTGTCGAAGGTGGATTGCTTGTTTACATTCATTTGTGCTTGATCCGGAAGCGGATTTAACCATCCGCGATTGCGGCTCGACGTTATCGAGTCGGAGTCGTGGTCCGACGGCAACCGACAGTGCTCCGCGTCGCGGGAGAAATCGAGTCGTCGTCGTTTCCCATACAGCACAATGTCTAATAGCGAATTCGATTAGTCGCACTAGTGCGCACTCAGTGCACATTAAAGCCGTTGTACATAAATCGACGTAAGGCTGAATGCTTAAAATATATATAGAAACATATTAAAAACAGAAATTGTTAATTTACTTTATC
>VBVR01000986.1:0-36596 GCA_011638315.1 Tetramorium parvispinum | reverse complement strand
ATATTATAAATTATCAAATTGGCTTTACAGAATACAAAATCCTTTTGCAGGATTAAAGTACGCACAAAAATGAACCATACGAATATCGACTTCATATCAATAATAAAAAAAAAAATTAGAAATATTGTCGAAATCCGAGGCACGTAACCTCGAAATTTTTGTAAACTGATATCTTCTTAATTATGTGTCGAAATGAAATTCACAAAATTCTATGTTGTTCTGTAATGTAATCTATGTATCTGCTCGGTGGAATTTCGCAAATACGGATTACAGAGATCTTATATCAAGCACATATTGTCATGATGTGACAGCTCTAGGGTTTCAAAAATAGCATAATTAAAAAATTTTTTTTGCTTTCAGTATAAATATTACGGAGCAGACACATATTAATGTCTACTTTCATTCTGTAAAAGGATTTTCCAATCTGTGAAAGCAATACGAAGATATCATTTTACAAAAATTGTTGCTTGATCGAGGTCGATAATCTAGAATATGGTATAAAAATTTCCTACATTATCGATCCTAACTTAGCATGTATATATTGCACGCTTGTGCGTGTGCGCTCGCCGCCTCGATTGTTACGATACGAGGAGGACAGATATGTAATCTTCCGTCCTTTTTCCTCTCATTGTTGTCAAGATTCTCGATGTTGCCAAAATTCTCGATGTGCTGAGACAGATAGAGAGTCCGAATTTCCTTTTACCAGGCACTGCAGGGCCGTCCTACAAATTGTGGGCCCCTCACCTTGATAATATTTTAATAAATGATAAGGCGATGCTGGAATGACGTTCGAACTTGATCGAGGTCGATAATGTAGGCCGGAATTCTAAACTATGATATTATAAATTATCAAATTGGCTTTACAGAATACAAAATCCTTTTGCAGGATTAAAGTACGCGCAAAAATGAACCATCTGAGTATCGACTTCATATCAAAAACGAAAAAAAATGAAAAATTTGTGCTCTACTTTATCAACTTTTCGCACGTATGGCAGTATAAATTTTCGTTCGTATAGTTATATAAAATGTTGTACTAACGAAAATTATTAATACAGAAAATTTTAAAAAAGTTTTAAGAAATGCCTTGCTTAATTCTAAGAATTAGAACAAAATAAAAAGAAAGTTGAACCAAGATTAAAGTTAATCTACATTGATAGAAATAAACATTACTATAACAAATTATAACAATTATATTCTTTCGGTGTATGTATTTTTCTGAAACAAACACTTTTTCTGTATTAATTTCAGAATTGTCACGTTATATTGTACATAGTTAATAGTCAAAACTATAACTTTCTTCTTAGCATAAAGTAAAAGTCGCTCGAGAAGTTTTACGTTTAGTTCGAAGGGCCGTTCCGTTCTAAAAATTGTATATTTACGTCACAGGCGTATAGAGCGATCATGCGAAACATCGCCGAAGAGGGGGGTGGAGGGAGGATCGTCTCGATGGACGATGATCGATGATGGATCCTCGCGAGAGAAGAGAGCTCGATCGCAGGTTCACTCTCGCGCATAAATCGAGCACCCGGACCGCAGCCGAAGGAGCTTTATTTCCGGTACTTAAGTCGAGCCGTCGGAAAGCCGTCGAATACAAAGCCAAAGCGCCATAACCACTTAAGGGAGCTTCTCGCCTACCGTGGGTGGCTCATAGCGGAATCGCGGAGTAAGCGGATTTGACCGCTGTTATATCTTTATAAATGGAACTACTCGGGGTGCCCCCCGTGCGCGCGCACACGCGCGCCAGCGCGGACGTTCCATATCGCTCAGGGGATTTGCAAAATTACGCCTTTGTTGCCAGTCGCCCCGTCTCGGTCGGAAAATCTCAAGAAAAATCGTTGTTGGTCTCTAAGCTGCCAGATTGACGCGACTTGTCTGGCGATTAATGATGTCAGTAATTGACATTTTACAGCGTGATAATCGAAATTAATTTCATGCAAAAGATTGAGAGATGATATTTTAAGTCATTTTACGTACAACTGAAAGAATTCGGTTAAAAACATATTATTATTTTTCACATTTTAAAAAAATCTTACATTCAATTTTATTGTAATATTTTATTTTATGTTTATATTTTATATAAAACTGTATTTTTAATATTATATTTTATTACTATCATTTATTATTTATACACTATATATCACATATACTTATTTGTTAATTATTATTTATTATTTTTCATAATTAAAAAATTTTATGTATGTATACTATAAATTTTAAATATTATAGAATTTTATATTTTATAGAATTTAAATGTTATAAATAGCGATTAATAAAGGATTATTTTTTTTGTTATAAAGAAAAGAATATAATGAACAATGATATATGTATACTTCATGACCATATTATGTAACGGTGATATCCCAGAATACTTCTTTTCCGGCTACAGGAATATTCGCCTAGAAATAAAAAGTGTTATACCTGCCGAGGTGGCGTTAGCATGCATGAAGAATTTTTTTTAAAGTTGCGTACATAAATAGTGTAATCTCCACTCCTTGACAATATAAATTCTTTAATAGTTTAATAAGATATCTTAATTGTTAGAACGAATTAATTAACAGCAGCAGATATTCATTCGGTACGTATTCGTAATCAACGTTTGTTGATAATTGAGCGTACTGATATATCATTTACTGCCATCTACAAGTAGCTTGATATATTTGTAAATATTACAGGCATCATACTCAATCATACTCCTGATACACGACACACAGAAAATACGAAAATACGGAGCTGGTGATATACACGAGTTGTATATGCACATCAAAGATACTACATAATATTACACTATGTTGGAAAAACCGTCCAGTACGGATAATCAGTTATCCAAAGAAGATTATTTAATAATGAGGGCTAAGCAGGCATTGCCGGTCGACATTTATGCCGCTAAATCCTGGCTGATCACCGCTAAATCTTTATTTCCGCATAGTGCCAAAGTGCAGGTTAGTACCGGCTCGTCATTATACATGTACTTGAACTTTACTTCTTTATTTTATACATTTATATTTTTCTTCCTTACTTTTTTATATGAAATAATTATTTTAAAGAGCATATATATCATCTCATAATTTTCAGCAATTTGATTTGAATCATAGTTTGTCTATAATGATCGTAATGATAGACTTTTTTTCACTTTCAGTTTGAGGCGTATCGTATCGAGAAATTATCAAAAAATGTGAAAGAAGCAGCGAAATGTTTTAGCGAAATGTGAGTACTGATGTGAGTACTAAATTGAAATTTATATATAAGACTTTCCTTTAATTCTTTTCTTAAATGCAAGTACAGATTCCAAAACTTTCCGGACGATCGTGATATATGGAAAGAGATAGAAACAGTAACGACGTGTCTTCGCTTAGAACAGTGCGACAGCGACGCTGAATTTTTGTGCCAAATGTTTCAACATATCCCACAGGATTTACAGCATAGATTGCTCGTAATGACAGCGGATCATAGCGAAGACACGATGGAACATTGCAAATTATTGCTATTGCTATTGCGCAAGTTTCCTCAAACCATAGCGACTCATGGAGTATGTATCTCAAAATGCTAACAAGCCTGGTTAATTTTTAGAAGATATTTATTCCCATTTTTTCTTTAGCCGCGTTTGGTAGAAACTCTGTTAACTGCAGAGAAGCACAGTCATCCAGGCCGAGCTGTGAATGGTTTCAGAAGATTATTGGCATGCGATGCACTGCCATTGCTTGGTGGTGCTGTGGTAGAATTGAATCCTCGTCTCAGCTTACGATTGTTATGTAAGGCTGTAGAATTTTATTTAGCATACATACAGCAGCCACAAGACACGCACATTCAAAATCCATGGGATAGACTTTTCCAAATCGTCGAATTAATAGGCAAGAAACTAGGATGGGAGTTGAGCAGTTTATTTGCTACGCCTTGGAATCGTGATACATACGGCGATAGACTGCAACAGTATGCAATTGCACACAGCACTGGTTTGTGCGACGAGCCCACTGTCAGGCAATTATTGATGTGTACTATTGTAGTATTGTTAAGAATACTGTATGAGCACAACCTTCTTATTACCCATGACGAGACAACGTATTGTCTTGTAGAGGCTTTTGGGGAAGGAGCATATTCTTCTGCAGGTAATATATGTTTAAATAAATATATATATATATATATATATATATGAGTATTAATTTTAAGTTTTATATTTATATCTAAATTCCATGAACAGAATCCAAATTGAAAAAGCGAAAGCGAGATGATAATGCTGGCATAATAATAACTAGCGACAACAGTGATTACGATGGCAGTGGCCTAGCGTCGGCAATACAATTATGGGATTTATTACACAGTACTGACTATCTTCAAAGAGAAATAACCAAACTGAATCAACAGTTGCGGCTAGATAATTGGCTGAATCTTTTCTTAACAGAATTAATGATGTATAAGGGTTTATATCGTGATGTGTTGGCCAGATTAACAGAAGGAAATAATTTATCCTCTAATCTTCGTTTGGCCAGCACTTGTTTCTTTTTGAAAGATTATAAGGTACACTGTGATTATATTGGAATGATTATATTTCCTTCAATTGTATAGAATATCCCATGTCTCTCAATCTTTCTTTTTCCGAAGCTATTAAATATTTTTCCTTCTAGGGTATGTTGGAATACATTATTCTAGTAGTAATCTCGTTACCCACTGCATTAGGCAAAATATCTCACAACCTGACAGTTCCAAGCATGAGACATTTACATTATTTGACTCTCGCTCGATTTCCTATTTTACAATACTGTTGCAGATTGATTCTTTTAGCTATAAAGGTAACAATACTTTTTTATCATAATTTTTTAATCAATATTTATTTTTTATCCTTTAATGTATATAAATATATAATTAATTTGACTTTAGGAAAATTTTTCTTTGCCCGGAAATATTGGGGATTTGGCTATTGGACATGCATTGGTCCTTATGCAGATAGATTGGCCGCAGGAAGCTAGTACTTTAACTACGCTAACCGAACGAATTCTCAATCGTGGAAGTTTTACTTACCCATTATTTCAAGGATATATAATATGTGTAGATATTTTAGAAGAATTAACGTATTTATGGACTGAACATGGTGGAGGAGTATTATTGGATATAACGACAGGAGCGGGGATTATACAAAGTAAATATAATTTTTTAAAATATATATTATAAAAATACAAAAATGTGATATGAGCATCATCCCAGATCGTCGCGTCACAACTCGCGGTGCTGATAAAGGAGTACGTGAAGAATTGAAGCAAGCCATGCGTCGACAAGCCGCGCGAGACGGTATCGAGCCTTTAGATGAACTATTACAGAAATTTATTATCAACGAACAAGGCTCCATTCTACATAGCTTAATCATTCAATGAATTAATTTTGAGTTTCACTATTTATAGTCGTAACTTGTACACAACAATATTTTTATATCAAATCTTTTAAAATAGTTCCCAATATCCAAACTCAATTGAATTTGTTCTTGAATTTTATTTAATAGCAATAATTACGTAACACTTTGTAAATTACTTAGATTTTATAAAGTATAACATACAAATTTATACAATTAAGAAACGTTTTTATTTATTGCAAAATCCCATTTTACATGTTAAATATGTATTGAACACAAAGTGGAGACTAAGATTTATAAAAAAACAAATGTTTAATTTTCTCATATAATAAATTTTAATATTATAATTATATATACATATGATTAAAACAAGGTTTTATTAACATTTTACCTTTAAATCTTTTATATGGACGTTTTCTGTAAATATGTATTTTCTTACATACATACATATATATCTTTAACAATAAGATTAATACCTAGCAAAATAATGTAAAATTACTCTGATAAATATAACTGATAGATATAATTGATAAATATAATTTTCAAAGCAAAGTTTATAAAATTTAATTGACAAATAATGCGTTGATTATGTGGGTATAATTATATGCTACATTATTGATTACTCACTATCGAAATTGTTATACAAAGTTAATGTAACAAATAATCTTCTTGTTAAGGCTGTTTAGAATTATAAAAATTCATAATGAATATATAAATTTAGATTCTTGGGCACTCTATCTAATGTAAACGCTCAATTGAAGGGCACTTAGAAGTAATACTTTAATTCCGGGCATAAAGGAAGCTATTTGACTAAAATCTGGTCCTGATACTAATTGCGTATGTAAATCTAATCCGCCTGTATAATTGCCATTTTGAATCATTTGTGATATCTGATGTAAGCCTTGCAAGGTATTCTGAGATAACTGAAAAAAAAAAAAAGAATTTGTTTCAGATGCACATAATGTACAATAATATTAATAATGTACAATAACTGACTCACCTTATTCTCTCTAAGGCAATCATATAGCACCTCTAATTTCTTTGACACATCTTCTATTTTCCTTTTGATTTGCTGGAAAGATAATACGAACATAAATGTCATATTTTAATCAATAAAAAAATCATATATGTTACATAGACATAGCCCTACATATATTTTTAAAATCAAGTATTTACCGGATTCTTTGCATTTTCATAGCATTGATTTTTTAATTCATCTAATATTGTTTTTAAATGCATATGTTGCTCGGGTATAGGTGCTTTAGGTTTCTCAGGTTCTACCACTTTCGCAGGTATTGCAGGTTGTAACGGTTCAACTGGTTTGTTGAGTGGTACCGTATTCGACACGCCTTGCCTGAATTGCGGATTATAAATTGCAGGAGGCTCTTGATAGAAATTGTCTTGAGGTAATGGCTACAAGAAAATGTCAAAGTATAAATCACATAAATGTATATAAATATAGAAATTATATATAAAACTTACATTCGGTTCTGGTTGAGTAGTTTGCAATGGATGCATTATTGGATTGTGCATTTGATAGTCTGTCTTTGACTGAAAAAATATAAATAATTCATTTTTAGTAATAGATTCTTACTATAAACTTTCCAGCCACTTTATAATAGTGATTGATGACATATTTATGGCACTATAGAAATAATGAAAGCTTTCAAACAACAAAGCTCCAAATTCACAAAGCTATAAATTCACTTGGATATTTAAAGTGATAACATCAATCAAATGTATGAAAAAATTCTTTATGCTTATAAAATTTTTCTGACAAATAAGATATAAATAAATAATCTGTGATATCAGTTTCAAAATGCAAAGCAGCTTGAATTTTTTTCTTTTATATAACATGTTCATATCATACAAATATTACTTATTAGTTCATATCACACAAATATAAAAAGATTACATCATAATCGTTAATTCTATTAAGTATGGGAATTGCAAATAACAACGATAACAATATATTTGACAATTATATAAAACATAATAGATAGATATAGCATTCTCGACATGTGAAACCGACTACCTTAACGTCTACACCCTTTGAATGTTTTGCCTTCCACTTCCTAGTACCAGAATGTTCAGCAGACATTTCGTTGTATAGTGATAGTACTGGCTATATATATGATTTTTTAAATGAATATATTGATATATTATATCAATATCTAAATGTAAGAGATTTATTCGAATAAAAGGAAATAACATGAACAAGAACTATTAATAAGAACTAAACGATGTAGAGATTATAATTTACCTGTGCTCTGGAACTTTTCCCAATAGGCGGATCGTTCCATCCAGATGACTGCGGCGGTAATTGATACATATTTTCGTTGCTGTATGTCTGCATTTGTGAAGTAGGCTGCGATCTGATAGGATCGTACATTTGAGTCTGTGGCACATTTTGCATTGGTGTCATTATGTTTGGCTGAAGCGGCGGCTTGTATGGTTCTGGTTCTTTAGGATTATTCATAAAACTTGGCGGTTGACTGGGATAGATGTTACCCGGCATAGGAGCCTGAGGTTGATATGAATTTTGCTGAGGATACCCGGGGACCGGTGGGACTTGCTGAGAATTGTACATTGGATTCGACGGTGGAAAACTACTCTGAGCATATGACGGAGTGGATTTTACAGACGGATCTATCAAATATTTCGTTCTCGATTGTGGTCCGACACTGGATGGTCTTGAGCTACTCAAATTAGAACTGGATGTTGGCGGTGGTGGTGGTGGAGGAAGAGGCTGAGCTGGAATTTGGTTGTACGGATGTGATGTAGAATATTGATCGTAAATTGTAGATTGCGCTTGAGGTTGGGGAGGAGGGGGCATTCCATACAGCTGCGACGGCTGAGCGTTGAACTGATTTGTGGGAGCTCCATAAGTTTGTTTTAGTGGAGTTGTGTTCCAAGTCTGGGCTGAAGGTACTGTTTGCTGTAACGGCTGCTGCAGCGGATTGCTCGGACCTTGCGATACTCTTCGTGTCTGTTCGTAATAATTCTGAGCTGCAGGTTTTGTAACATGCCTCTGTTCTTGCATGTAACTTAAAGCTTTGCACAAACGATCTCGTAGCATGGAAATCCTTTGCTCTTGACTGTTCCCAAGATAATTCAAGGCAGCTTCTAGGTCGCCTTCCGCCGCCAGCATCTCAGCGTACTGAGACAGCACAGTGGCAATTTTATCCTCTATCTGAACTTCTCTGATACCTTGGAGTTCCAAAGCTTTCTGCATTATTACAATTAGTTCTACTACTTCTTGAATATCAGCATCGGACACTTCAATCAATTTATTCAAATTGCCAGAGCAGATGTAACAAATTTGTGCTTGCTTTTTAAGAACGGGATTGTCACATAGCACCAAGCGATCTCCAAGCATATCTGTTATAATTCATATATAATTCATATTGTAAATATATTACTGCTGTAACGGCTGCTATGTAAACGTAAATCGTTACATATTGTAACTATGAAAACAATAAATGAGCATAAGAAAAATTATTTTTGTAATACTTGATATTCTTACCACACAAGGCAGATCGTTCTTGTATATTGGAATGTGTAAATATGCCAACTAGTGCTTCCTTCCAGCACTTTATATCGCTGTTTTTGACAACTTCTGCCCAATTTTCACTAACTAACGAATTGATGAGAGAATTTAATGCACTAGAGTGCTCTAAAAAGTATTTGTATTGGGTACGCGCTAGTAGATCGGGACCAGCGGCCATCGAAAGAATTATAGCGTCGGCGTACCTTTTACTAGCAAAACACAAAGATACAGCGGCCTCAATATTTCCTAGGAGAATGGCCTGGGTGATAAGACCATCTTCATCTAGAAAAACAATACGAAACGTAAATTGTTTGTAAATTTGTTTCGTCGCAGTACTAAACTAATACAGTCATATGATTACCATCAGAAGTATTTATGATGTAAGTACTATCTGCAGGCTTATTTGACAATACTTTTTTACTTTGTTCTTGTGCAATAGAATCATATGTAGTATTGCCGACCATAACATTACCATTCAATACCTGTCAAATAAAAAAATATATAAAATTAGAATAATTTGATAACAAAAATATAAATTATATTATAGCAAAACAATGTAAGCAAAAGCGTAATATAAATATCAGTTAAAGTCTCACATTATTAAGATTAGAAACACCTTCTACGATATTATTTATATCATCCTGAGGCACAAACTGATTCAGCTTATTATTCATTGTCTCGACATTGTAACCCAATAACTCCAATATACTCGTTGTCACATTTTCATCAAAGTAAGCACGCACGCATCTCCATACTTTCTTGGTATGTTCATCTGGAGACTTATCCATCTTTTCTTTACAAAAGTCACTGAATTGCTCAGTCTCCAGCGTTGCCTTTAATTTGTTGGAACGTTGAATAAGATTGGGTTGTACAATTACTTGTGATATAGTAACTTTTCTGTTCGCTTTCTTGTTTGAATTTAGATCAGCAGGCTCATTCTCGAACATCACTAATTTACCACCAAACTGAAAATGACATTATTTTTATCAAATAACTTATATTTGATCACAAAAGAGTATTTTCTGTTTAATGTAACAAGTAGTATAACATAAAGCAAAATTAAAACTTACTCCAAATGATGCTCCAAATGGTCTTTTTAACCATTTAGGAGCTTTCGTTAATACTGCCGTCGTTCCTGTTTGTACTGTAGATTGGGTGAAAGGATCCATTCCTGGGAACGAATCTGTTATTTTGTTGGATGTTTCTTGTCCACCTAATAAGGAATAGACAACAGCATGACCATCGAAACTACTGCCGACAATTAATCCTGGATTTCTCGGGCACCAAGACACATCAAAGTTCCACTGAGCTGTTTGGGCTAACTCACATATCACCTCACCATTCTGTCATTAAAAAATAATAATAATTAAATTCTTCACTAATTTATTGGAATGCATATTAGAAGCATTATGTACCGCTGCATTTGAGTTGGGATTCCAACACAAGATTCTGTTATCTTTAGCACAACTCAAGAGTAAATTAGCATCCTGCGGATTCCATGCAATTGAAAGAACACCACGCTGATGACCCTGCAGAGTTTTTAAAGGTGACGTCGGGACTCTTACGTCCCACAATTCAATGATAGGTGTTTGATCGTCTTCAGACGCTAAACACAACTGCGTTCCAATATCTGGATGCCATTGGGCAATTTTCCATCGTACCTATATGTAATTGAAACATAATAATTGAGATCCTCTCTAAACTGATATTCTATTGAGACATCGAAATGGAAAAAATTGTACCCTTGCATTTGCATCTGTCAGTTTAAATATTGGCTTCTTTTCCTTCACGTTCCATATAACGCAGCATTGTGAAAATGTAGAAGCAAGAATGTCTTTTAAATGTGCTGTAAAATAAGATAAAAATTATATTAATCAAATTTGTACAAATTAGTTTTGGAATTTTGCAATTTTCTTGAGTAGAATTTGATATAAAAACCTTGTTTGTTCCAGGCAATATGTTGAACGTCTTCCGACTGTTGACTTCGAGAAAGAGTTGTCGGCGTGTTTGTGTTAATATCCCAAATATAGATCTCGCTTTCCGTCGCACCCGTAGCCAGCTGATTCTCTTCCCGAAATGAATTAAAATCCATTGCTCTGACAGGACCGGCGTGTCTGTGAGGGCTGTTTATCACGCAGTTACTATCCCGGGCCAGTAATTTCGCAGCTGAATAAATCTTTATGGTCCCATCCTCGCAGCCACCGACAATTATGCCTGCCGGATTATTTCCATAGGATCCCCAGATAATCTTGTGAAATCTAAATCGACGAATGTCACTCGATTAGTCAGCCACTCTGAATATTAAAATTCAATCTTATGCAAATCACTGACCTCTGATCGCTAGGCACGCTGGCTTGAAGCTCCATTTCGTATCCCGGCTGCTGCAGGTTCAGCGAGTACAGGTCCAGACTGGCGGAAGTGCTGAAACTGGCGTCCAACTGCTGCGCCGCCGTCCCAGCGGCCAGCATGATGGGATGCTGAGCTGGCGGGGACCATGCTACGTTCACCGTCTTCAGCAGCTCCTTGACTTTCATCTGTACGCAATATCGCAGAAAAAAAACCCGCTCTCAATATATTTCGCAGGAGTCGCGACAAGCTGAAGAGGAATTCATTCGCGTGTGACACGAAGCAGGAAGACCGGCGCGATAGCGGATTAATTGCACGTAATTGCAGCGGGCACGACAGTGTCAAAAAATGCGGCCGACGTCGTCGCGGGGGGCCCGTCGTCGCTCGAGCGAGACGTCGGGCGCCGTTGTCGGGACGCTCGCCGAGGCCGGCGTCCCCGCGCGGTCGGCGCGCTCTCACCTTGGCTCGTTCTTCCCGCGGCCGAAAACAAGGTGGTAGCTTCTTCCTCGGGCGAAACGGCAGACGGGGGAGATCCGGCGAGATGCAACGACACCCGTCAAGTCTTCCAACGTGGCGTGCCGCACGCGAGCCCGTCGACGGTGCCGCCCTCTGTCGGCGGCCGCGCTGCCGCGTCGGCTGCTGCGCGCGCGGCGAATGGCGACATCGCTCGGCGTCGCCGCCGCTGTTGACGCATGTTGACGGGAGCTGGAGCGTTCCCACGGGACTGCGAGGTGTCATCGGCGAGGTAATGTCAGTTTATGCGCTTTTCGCGGCTCGTCGACGTTGTCGATTGGCAAAATGTCCGTTTAATTAAATAAGCTTGCTTGATAGCAAAGCAAATTGCTATCTGCACGGACTCACGTATTTCGCTCCGAAGCGTTTACGTTTATGGCATTGCATTGAGAGACATTGCATCACCGGTTTCTTGCGTCGCGATAAATTGTTGATTGTCCTCGCGAAGGTTCAACGTGCACTTTCACTCAAAAATGAGTTACAACGTAATTGGCTGAGTAGTTGAAACGATGCCCCGCATGATAGCGGGATCAGTTGTGCTATATGCTGTAGTTTTTTCTTTTGTCTGTTGTATGCATTTTTATGTTGTTTGCATTTGATTTATACGCTGCAGAATATTTGTTCAAAAATAGTTATTGTATAAACATATATGTATATATGTATATTGCATTACATTATTCAGTGTTATGATGTTATGATGTTATCTCTGTTTTGCGTTTTCTTTTACACTAAATTTTTTCGCAACTTGTTTTGAAAGATGATTATATTAACATTAATTATTATAATATTATATTAATATATAATATAATACAACCTTAAGTTTGCTATGTAAATTTAAATATTAATATAAAAAACATGTTGAATGAATGAAGATACAGTTGTGAGTTCTGAAAAGTAAAACAATAATAAACAATCTTTCTTTCAGAGTCCACTTCAGAAATTCTTGGAATCTCCCTTTTTTGTCGCAATGACCCGACCTACTGATCACGAGAAACTCGCGATAACGGAAGCCGGATCTGCGTGATAATTTCAGGCAGCTCGATGAAATAAAATGAAGTGGAATTTCCCGAAACTGATCAGTACGTGAACTGATCCTCTGCCGGTACGCGTTGAGAATATGAACAAGACAGATATTATGGTTTAACGAGCAGCAGAATGTGGCCTAGATTAAGACGATCACGACGTCTGTCGACGATCGTTTTCTTGATCGTTGTACTCATAGGCACGTTTCTGATTTGGTCTAGGAGCAAGGAGAAAGGCGACAATCTGCAAAATAATTTTATCCGGTATAAATTAACAATTAATTCTTATTAAAATTTTTATTTAAGCACTGATTTAAATTTATTTAGGATGTTTCTAATTGTTATAGATCATATAAAAACCAGAAAGATTACATTGATCGTCGAGGAATTCATGTAGTAGTTGGTCATTACATAGGAGATTCTGTAGATTCTTTGAAAATTCCAAATATCACGAAAGGTAATAAATTTAATTATTTCAGATATCCTAGATTCTGTGAAGAGAGAGAGAGAGAGAGAGAGAGAGAGAGAGAGAGAGAGAAAGAAATATTATTAATGAGAAATAAATTAATATATTTTTCTTTCAGATGTTATTAATGAAAATTTATTTAATCCACTGCCATTTGAAGGCATAAATGGAGAACCTGTAGTAATACATCCAAAAGATTTTTACAAGATGCAACAATTATATCAAATTAATCGATTTAATTTAATGGCTAGCGATAAAATACCATTAAATCGATCTCTACCCGATGTTAGAAAAAAATTGTAAGTGCTGTTATCTAATTTCTTTGTTAGATAAAGATTAAAATCATTTAATTGTAAAATCTTTTAAACGGTTCCATTAAAAAAAATTTACAGGTGTATTTCACGATACGCAAACTTGGGTGTTTTGCCAAAAACATCGATCATTATAGTGTTTCATAATGAAGCTTGGAGTACATTATTACGAACAGTACATAGCGTCATCAATAGATCTCCGAGAGAACTGTTAGAAGAGGTTATTCTTGTTGATGATAATAGCGAAAGAGGTGAATATAATTACAAAATAATAACAGTTTTATTATATTTGTAACAAATTCATCCTTTCTTTAATCTTATTATTTATTGTTAGAATTCCTGAAAGATTCTTTGGACGAATATGTCAAGAAATTGAACGTTCCTACAAGAGTTTTGCGATCTAATGAACGAATAGGATTGATAAAAGCAAGAATTTTGGGTGCAAACGATGCTAAAGGTGAAGTTCTCACTTTTCTTGATGCTCACTGCGAATGTACGGTTGGTAGGTAAGCTCTATTTTATAATAACATCTGAAACAGTCTTTTTGACATTATGTATAATGTTAATATTGGATATAAATTTGTAGGATGGTTGGAACCACTACTTGAAATAGTTGGTAAAAATGAAACAAGAATAGTCGCTCCTGTAATTGATATAATAAACGATAACACCTTCAGTTATACGAGGTAATTATTCATTTTTATATTTGCCAATGTAATCTTAACTTTTAATGATTAAAGGTTTGTTTTTTTTCATTCACTTTCTAGTAAAAAAAATTTCTAAAAATTAATAATTTCGTAGATCGTTTGAGCTTCATTGGGGTGCATTCAACTGGGACTTGCACTTTCGCTGGCTAACTTTGAACGGCCGTCTATTGAAGGAAAGACGCGATAACATTGTTGAACCGTTTCGAACGCCCGCAATGGCAGGTGGACTGTTCTCAATAAACAGAGATTATTTCTTTAAATTGGGCAGTTACGATGATCAGATGAGAATCTGGGGTGGCGAGAATTTGGAACTGTCGTTCCGAGCTTGGCAATGCGGAGGTAGTATCGAGATCGCCCCATGCTCTCATGTCGGGCATCTCTTTCGAAAATCTTCCCCTTACACTTTTCCGGGCGGTGTCGGAGATATCTTATATGGCAATCTTGCCAGAGTCGCTTTGGTATGGATGGATCAGTGGGCGGAGTTCTATTTCAAGTTCAATCCTGGTGAGATTATTATTAATGATGATACATTTCATCATCATTATGCATTTATCTATTCAGTTAGATCTTTAATTTCATGGATGAATGAGTTCTTATACTTTGAATTTTATTAGAGGCGGCTAGATTAAGATATAAGCAGCAAATTCGTTCGAGACTAGCTTTACGCGAGAAACTGCAGTGTAAAAGTTTCGAGTGGTACTTGGAGAATGTGTGGCCGGAGCATTTCTTTCCTATGGATGATCGATTCTTCGGCAGGGTATCGTTGATTCTATTATATAATACAATACAAGTCATTATATATATGTATATAAATTTTTAAATAGCATTCAATTAAATTGAAATTAGTCGATTGTAATTTTATTCACGTCAGATAATCCATGTTGCAACAAAGAAATGCGTTATGCGACCGACTGCGAAAGGTTCTTATGCACAACCTTCAGGGAACGCGGTTCTACACTCATGCATACCGCGACCGATGCTCAGTCAGATGTTCGTGATGACCAAACATGGAGTGATAATGACTGATGAAAGTGTATGTTTGGACGCACCGGAACGGGATACGCAACAAAAGACGCCAAAAGTGAAAATAATGGCATGTAGCGGTCGCGAAAGGCAGAAATGGCAATACAATAAACAAGTACCGTATCTCTGATGAAGTATCAGCTACAACAATGCTTCTTTTAGCGACTTTTACAGTACCAATAATTATTTCTAGACGAAAGTATTTTTGCACGTGCCTTCCGAGATGTGTCTTCAGGCAACAACGGACGATGACACGCTTACAATAGCGGCTTGTACTAAGAATCTCGATCAACAATGGATCTTAGATCCAGTTCCTTGGAAGTGATAATCACCATGTGATTAACAGAGAAGAAAAAAAGGCAGTGCCTTAATGAGCTATCATTCTATCAATAACTAATATATTTTTACTGCTACATCAACTTTGCGACAATTCGTATTGTCGCAATGTCATTTTAATGGAAATTTAATATTTTTTTTACTTTTATACTGACGAAATCAAATATGATGTATATCTTTGTTTTATAATAAGATTTGATTTATGAAATAAAAAATAATAGATACTTAGTATTTATCACCTGTATTACTTTTTTCTCCACGTTATTCAATTCTATATTATTGTGATTATAAACTTCTTATGACTTTTCTCTTTCTTTTATATTTGTAAATTAATTTCATTCAGTTTTCATTTTAATCTCGTTTTTCCTTTTTTATTGCGATGTAATCTGTATTTCTATAACATTACATTCATTGTTTTACAACGGATAATTCACATATTTAAAAAATAAACAAAAACTTTTTTGATTGTGAGGTCTTTTCATCCTGTAAATGGATCTTGTTTCGCCATCTAATGGATGAGATGACTGTGCTTGATCACGATTAATAATCTGAACATGAATGGTCATTTTGAAAATAAGAATGCATCGATGCTATAATTATCATGCACATATACACGAGCATCGTTTTGCCGTACGACTTCCTATCGACATTACTCTTCAATGTAACGTCACATAAACGCTGGATTACTAGTTTGGAAATGTTTTAAATAAATGCACGTGGATCGCGGGGACACGTTCCTTCGACCGATTTGGCATTGCCTTAAGTAGGTAATCCTTCGCTCTTGCAATTCTGAAGAAGATGCGTATTGTTAGTGATTCATTGCTAGTTAAGGTCCTGCGAGTCATCTTTATTGTCATCGTCGTCAAGGCTGAATGAAAAAATGCTTCAGTTTTATGTCATTCTATAATCTTGGAACATTAACGATACATGTCATAAGCTTCTTTGTTTTTTGTAAAATAATTATTCTATGATAAGTATATTCTTTTTAATATTATTCATAATTATTATAAACATTTTTAAATTATACATATCCATACAAATTTTATTTTTAGATTATCAAAAAAATCATCAATCTAGAAATAAGATATTTTAAAGCATGATGCTTCTGTCGAGAAAATTATGCGACATGCATTTAGTTACAAAAAAACGCAGATAAACAGCAAATTTTCAAAATATATTCAAACTTGTCAAACTTGATATATGAGTTCTACATTAAATTTATGTACACATTTCATATCCACCTTTTTTATTTTAAATGTCCAATTTAACTGAAATACATCGTCACTATACGACATTCCTAATTAAAAGTAATGTCTCAAGGTTCTTGATTTCTTCCAACCCTAATCAGTTATAGTAGGCAAATACGTTTGCTGAAGGCTAACATATAATGTATAGTTTCCTCGGCAACAATATTTATTCTTTAAGATATATTATTATTTCTGCATTCTTGATGACTTTTTTCGAGAAGCTGCATCGCATGAATAAAACTTGGGTCGATACGTATGTAGCGTTTTAACAGAAATATTTTATACATATACATATATTATTTTTGTTATCATAAAATTGAATATTTATATATAATTGTTTCATCACAAAAATATTTTTTGATATTAATGTATATAAAATTAGATAAATTATAGCAGCATGTTATCCGCGTTACTTTGCAATTATTTTTAAAATATTTGCATATTAATATTATATAATTGCATATAATAATCACAAACATAATTGTTCAACAATTCTGAATGAATTACCTGCTGAAATCTCAAGGTTATCAGTTGGTGAACTGATTGGAAAGGAAGAATGTTTGTTAAATCACGACGCCCGGTTGGAGATCGATCTCTGTCATATCGTTTCGGCATGATTTCGATCCAGACGATACGAACGAGTTGCATCCGCGGGCTACTTGGCACAGTTTACCGATATCTGGGTCAAAGTCACGTCCTCGGTGAGGCTGAGAAGGCACTTAGTCCGAAGCGCACTATTCCGCCCGTGCCTTTGGATCTGATCACCTGCAGGCCAAGTTTGGTCGAGATGAGTGAGACTTTATTTATGGACTTGCGTTGTCTCCGAAACCAACAATTTTTTTTCCCGTCAACGAAGAATAATTGAAATACCGTACTCCATGCATCTTTTGCAATGTGCAAAACTATAATTGATTGAATTTACTTTTAATTAAAGAGAAATTTTATAAATTAAAATTATTTAATTTGATAAGTGAAATTATTCCTGACGTATGTTCTAATTCATATAAAAAATTTGAGAAGTTTTCTAAAAAGTATTATAAATTTTTTATAGAAGTTCTGAAAAATTATGTAAAAAATTATAAGAAACCTTTTTAGAGACATTATTTACTTAAGATCAGTTGTTCAAATGTGCGCTCATATTTTAGTTTTTTTTTTAATTATAACAGACTATAATTTTATAGAAGAAATTTACATTTGTGCTTAATGAAAAATCAATGTGATGAATTTTAGATATTCTCCAGATTCCTTTCTATTTAGATGACACATTTTATAATATCACCGATTTCAATATTTTTTATTTAATTTAAGTTGTAACTACTGTAGCTTACGAATAAATGAATGTAGTTTAGAATTGTCAAAAGTGTCTCATAATTTTCGAAATTCATTATCAAGTCACGTCGTCGACTCGTCCACCGGCAATGCAAGTGTTCCGGTTCTCACACACTTATGACCCCTGGTCAAGTAAACGTTTCCCACATTAATTTGCGGTTCTTCTTCTCAATGTGGAGAAAAGAGAACTTAATTTTCTGAAAACAGGATCATTTTTGGTTGAACCCGCCATTGACCTCCTCGACGTATAGCTGTAAAGAGAACTGTGAAAAAAAAGGAGAAAGAGATGATTTTAAAAAGCAGTTAGAAACACGAGAGAAAGCGTTGCACCAGCTTATGCCGAAGCCTGGCTTCTAATTTACAATGTTGTTTTGCGAAATGACTACGTTCTATTGATAATATAGCAATTAAAAAAATTCAAGAGTAAATGTCGTTGAAAGAAATTGAGGATATTTACTATAAAAGAATAGTTGAATGAATATTTTATCTATTTTTTAGATAAAAAAATATATATCTAAAAAGTATATATACATTAAAAATATTTATACTATTCTATTATCCTATTATAAAAATATAGAAAATATATTGTTTATACAATTTATTAATTGTACATAGATTGTACATTATGTAAGAACAATTATAATAAATTATTTTCGTTATACATCAGTTGTTGCCTGCGTTAATAATGTTATCTTGTTTTTCCATCGAAAGTTTCGCAGAAAGGATTTGATGAAGTAAACCCAAACACAAAGAAATCTTCCTTATATGTATATATATATTGAATTATTATATATATATTTTTTGCATCAAATATTACATATTGACATATATACAGTCATCATCGTGCTGCACACATAAAGGCGTGACTACGTAACTATAAATGTCATATGGAAAATAGGAGTGACGAACAATTATAGGATTGTCCACGGACGTCATCTTTTCTCGATCATCTCGTTCGATGAGCCAACCGTGTCCTCACACCAAGGGAAGGATTGAACACTTCAATGGGTCATTCTGGAGAGCAATTAATCAGAAATCCAAGTAAATGCGATCTAAAATTACTCACATAATTTACCTCTCCATGGAAATCTTAATTATTCTTAAAAAGAAATAAATATATATTATAATATAAATAATAACATCTTTCCAATATACATAAGAACATTACGTTGAGATCTTAAGAATATTGATTAAAAAGTTGAGAATAATTGCAATGTTATAATTAAAGCTGTTATAAATATCTCCGGGTTTTCTGTTTTACATAAAGAAGAATTTCCAGTTGCAAGAACGAACCATTGAAATGTACTTTGGCGAAGGCATCGTTCATCTTTCACGCAACACACAAACAATTTGTTAAAAGAAACCATGTCTTCTTCGCAAATAAAACAATACTGTACGATCGGTCATCTGATTGAAGCGCTTCGCGCCTTTTCCATGCTTTTCAATTTGACTATAGATATAAGGAGAATCTGTGGAATCGAACTGAGCTTGAAAACTTGTGTGTACGTGTGTATGTGTATGTGTATAATTTGTGTGTCCTTAAATACTACTTGTTCTAAAGGTAACGAGCGCTTTATATAGCTTCCTCGGCACACGGCGCCGTTTCCGGGGTGGCTAATAGTAAAAGTACGTATAACACGGTAACCTCGGTCAAATCACATTCGTGGTGGTACGATTTATATTTATATTTGTATGTATATATTATCTATATTCACATATATATATCTGTGTGTGTGTATATATATATATTTTTTTGTGTCTATATACCTCATATAAAAATTAGAGATAATTCTTTACAGTTTCTCTTAATACATACCGCGCGCAGTTGACTATATATAATTACAGGATGATGGTACGAACACTCGTGCGAATCGGATCAACAATTCCATTAGAATTCAACGTAGCGACGATCGAGATCGCGGTAGGGCCCAAGGGTGGCTGCACAGGCCGGACTTAAATCGTAACTAAAATAAGGATCTAAGTCGGACTTAAATTAATCGAAGTGAGACGTTACGTCGTCGTGATGGCATACGCTGCGAGATTAGCTTGACTTTGGTCCACGAGTCGCTGAGATTTGCTCCCTTATACTTCAACTTGAGGACATCCGATTAAGGATGTTGTTTCTCGGATAGCGTCCACCGTAAGAGGAATAACATCCGGACGCGTTGTCGGAGCGCGTGATCTTTCATAAAATTGCGTAATGGAAACGTAATATCGGCGACATGGAACGCGATCGTAGCGCAAAGATTTAATTCCGTGCAGAAAAGATTTCGGAGGTACTGGAGAGCCAGATGGCACAAATTTTTCAAAGACATCTCAAGAATATTCTAAGAACGTTTCTACACTGTTAAACTCGTAGTGTCAATGTATGCTCAATTTGAGTCATTTTTAACTATTCCATAGGTCGCCACAGTTCAATATCTCATTAATTTTGACTAAAAGGAAGGTAAATTTTTTACTAACATGTAAGATAAATTAAATAAATTAACAACATATTAAGTAGGGCTTACTCAATATGTCGCTAATTTTATCTAATTGTTTTAGTCAAATTAACCGAATATTGAGTAGGAGCAGTGGCAACCTATAGGAGTTTACAGTATATGTTCTAAGAATGAATAGGACATGTCTTGGAGATCTTGTGCTGTCTGGGGAGTCCGTTCGACGCTCATTGCACAGCGCTCATCGCAGCGTTTACTCTTACGGCTTTGTCTAACTAAGATTGAGCCTCGAATACGAATTCTAACAGCTAGGTGTGCGTGTGTGTGTGTGTGTGTGTGTGTGTGTGTGTGTACATCGCTCATGTATGTGAAAAAGACAGTTTTGCATAGGCAGAGTGCCGTACACGCTATATATTCCTTATCGTTAATTGTCGTTGTTACGATACGCACTTATACGTGTAGTCGTCGGAATTTATGATTCGCGACTGAAAGGTAACATAAGGCTCGCGTGCTGAGGAGCACCGCAGCTCACGCACGCTCGTACAAACGTTACAGTTCCCTAACGGCGACCAGGCGCTCTCTTTCTACTCTCTTCCTCCACTCTATTCTCTCTCTCTCTTTTCTTTTCCTTTATCTCTGCTTGCCGGCTGTCGCAATTCGGCGGGGATCGGATGGCCGAGAGTGTCGCAAGTGGACGCGAGTGACCGGTGAAATCACGCACGCGAACTGGAACGCGGAGCCCTGAGATGAGATCGACAAGTGCGAGGCGTGTCTCGCCCCGCGCGAATACCTGACGCAATTTCGAGTAGACGCGGCGACGACGACGACGCGAGAGACGAAAGAGCTCGGGAATCGCTCGAGAAGTCCCCCGGTTAGATGGTGAAGATTTATGGTTACGGATCTGCAATCTTACCCCGTGCAATCTTCAACCGCGTCGCGACTTTGATGAAAACGTTCAAAGTCAAAAGTTTTCTGGGAACCTTGTCATTAAGGTGTGACTTGTTCCGAGATGTTAGGATTTTAGGACGTCTAATATTAATTAATAGTCACATGCGGGATATAGACTTTTTATATTTTAACAATTAAGAATAACGATAAGCATATGCTAACTCTTGAGTTAAGAGACTCTTAAGAGGCGTCACCTCAGCACGTCTTATTACATATTCTTTTTTCATGAAATATGAATGACCATGGATAATTTTTAGCAAAATTATGATATTTATTTTAAATTATTATATTTGCCAGGTGTGCGTAATTGGAAAGAAAATTCAAGATTAAAAGAATATTTCTTTGCGCGTCGATGACTGACGATGATACGGGATGCTGCGAGAAAACCGATTTCCAGGCCTCCAGGTTCTGATCGATAGGATCTCACATCTCTCTTTTTCTCTCTTTCTCCCTTACCTTGCCCCCTTCCCCCCTCTTCTTCTCTTTCTCTCTCTCTCTCCCGTCGGGCCCCCTTTTCCTTCTCTCTTCCGCCTTCACGCGGACTGTCTGTCGAGACTCTCGCTCGGCGTGGCTCCTTTATTGCGTTTCACTTTCGCGATGAGCTTACCCGTTCGATCGGGGCGTGGCAAAAGTGTAACGCAAGAGAGGTCCGAGGCCATCGGCTGCGATCGTACGCATGTGAAGGAGAGAAACAGGGCCCGTGCGCGCCAGGGCTTCACCCGAGATCTGCATTGTGCGAGCTTAGTCACCGCGCGTTCGCAAGGCCGCGTTACGAAACGCCAATAATAAGAGTAAAATGAGGAATTCGACGACAGAACGGCGAGACGGATCGGTACAAGGGAAGATGAAAGTACTGCAAAATATTTAGGGCTGTCGGGCCAGTCGAGATAAGGCGTACGGAATTAAGCGTTAATAGTGGAGCGTTTGGCTTTGCAGTAATTGCAGTGAGAGTGCTAGGCCTTTCGGAACAAAGTTCCATTTTTCTTTTGTCCAAGGACGGCATCTGCAAAACTCTGATCTATTTAGTCTTAATAAAAACTGTTCTTCGTTAGGTGTAAAAAATGCATATGAATATATCTTCGTTATTAATTTGCAAATACTTGGAAAGTCAAATAAAACGTCGCTTCTTCCAAAGACAGTTATGCCTAATTATTCCTAAAACTTTAACTCAATTATATGATATGCTGGCCTTTCGGAACAAAGGACCCTGAGTTCAAATCGCGGAGCGGAACCTTTTAATTTTTCCATCGCTTACAGTATCTCACGATGGACAGAAATTTGAGGGAGATGTAGAATTATTGAAAATTGAGCGTGCATAATATCTTCTTCGGGAAAAAAATGAAGATATTAAATATGTGCGTTCCTTTGATGTGAACAAATATACTTGAAAAACAGATTGAGTATTTTTAAATTAGGCATAGGTACCAGAATCATGAAAATGAAAGTAGAACAATTGAATATAGAGAAGATATATAAAAGACATATTAAATATAATATATTAAATATAAAAGATATATTAGAGGAGATATATTAAAAAGGTAAATAATAAATATCCTTATTATATTGAAAAATTAGAATTAAATTTAATTATGTTGAAGTAGGCGAAGAAAAAAATTATCTAAATTAGATTAGAAGACATATTGACGAGTATTCATAAATGATTTACGAATTTAAATTTTCCGTATAACATTCAATACATTTTCCTATGGGAAAATATGTTTCTGCTTTGGCTGTAATTTGAAATTTAAATTGCACAAAAGTCTAATTACAACGTCACAATATCGGCAACTCTTCAAGCTTTATCGCTCAAGTGAGACAAGGTTCACCCACAAGATTGCTCTTATCTCGAAAGCACCCGCATTGCGTAGATATTATCGTTTAGAAAGCGCCATAATTTTGATCCGGGCGATATTAAATTCTCGTCGTCGGGGAGGACGGCAGCACTTTCCGCCACGGCGACTCGAATAATAATCCGGTAGGTATTTATTAGATCCTTCCCTACGAGCCGCGTAGTGCAAAAGTGGATCGCTTCGGGGAAGCGCACCGTTAAAATGCTGCGGTTTACGAGTCATTGTCGGCCCTATCGCACGCCGGGATCTTTCTGCGCGTTTGCATCCGCAACGTCTCGTAGAAAGTGCGGGCCCGTTTTTCGCCGGGCTCGCGTACTCGCGCGCGATCGGGGAAGGGATCGATGGGAAGAAGGGCGCGGAAAAAACTCGCGTCCGACAGATGCGAGCTGCGCCTTGAGCTACTCCGTAGCTCACGTCATCCCCGCGCCAGACGGAGCCCTCGTTACCAATGTTACGAATCACTGATCGGGTTAATCAAGGTCGGATATTTACGCGCACCACCTTCACGCTGGCCGCGGCTTAGAAAGCGCCGATGGATTTGCACCCAATATCGTACCGGAAGCGACGATTAAATCGCTTTGCGACGGACTTGTTCGCCGTCGAGATTAACCGCTGTAATCGGACGTTTTTGCGATACGACGTCGTTTTTATAAATTGATCCAAAGTGATTTACGGCGACCGTTGATTTGCGATAAGAGGCAAACAGCCTCGATGATTTTACAGAAATAACGCGTTTGATGTGTTCATTTCCTCGCGCGTGTCTTGATTGTTATATTTTCATTATTATTCATAAATTTTTCAAGTCTTCTTTGTAGAATCTCTTCTTTGTAGAATCCAGACAGATTAAAATTAGATGATTAAGAGCCGGTTTTTCCAACTTCTTGGTAAGCTAATTAAGAGTTAAATCATACGTCTGTCTTTGTTTCATCTTCAAATTAGACAAGGTCAGACGTATAATTTAATTATTAGTTAGTTTACCAAGAAGTTGGAAAAACCGACCCATAATGTGATATATTTGAGATCGAAACGTTTCGATATTTATACATTCGCGCCGATTTCCGCATCACTGCGATTCTGTTATTTTTATAATGACGACTGATTCTTGAAACGAATGCGGTTCGGTGAAACAACTTGGATGAATGTTACATCGACATCGCGGCTACGCGTAGATGTGAGTCCCGCAATTAATCGGAGTCGCTCGAGATAACACTTTCAGTCACGAAACTGACGTGCTGTTTGTTTTCCGCTTCGATGGTGTTGGCACGATCTAGAAAGCGCAGTAAACTCGCGCCTAAGGAGTCGGGAAGCGATTAATCCGTTTTTAAGACTCGCCAACCGGGATTTTCAACTGCGTTCTACAGAACTCCGAGAAAACTGAGCGCGCGTTTATAATAGTGATATCGCGTGTAGCGGGATTATTTCAATGACGAAAGCAATTCGCAATTATAAATATTTCTCGACCAATTCCGCTTTGCAACTTAAACATGCATGATTCTCCCGAAAAATTTTCATGGAGCTTTAATATTAGAATTATCGATAATTAACGATATTTCTTTCTATTACTTAAATATATTTTATATACAATATAAATTAAAATAAATATTGTATATAAAATAAAGATATATAATAACTTTAAAGAAGGGGATGAAGAATGAAAATAAATCGATCAATTAAGTCATTTACATATTGCAATAAAAATCACGAAAAATCTCAGAAAACATATAGCTATAAATTTAAAAAGAAATTACAATCCAGTTGTTTCAACTTTAATAATTCTAATATTAAATCTCGTAGATTACGTTTGGTCCAGTGAAATTTGATTTTTTAATAATTTATTAGCACTAAAGAGCACACCATCTTTTATCTAAGATATTTTCTCTAAAAGAAGAAATGAAGCTAGAAAGTTAGTTACCTATAATGAAACAGACCTTTTTTCGCTAGAAAGAATTGACAAAGATAATAGAAATAGGCAATTTTAATAAATCAACGCCACGCAGTGATGACTCTGCGACAGAAATATATCGATTCAAGCGGCCGCGAGCCTTCTAATTTAGCGATACAACTTAGCAGAGGTTGCACGGTCAATCTTCTACAATCGTCCACACGAAGATCTTCGCGCGTGACGATAATACACACGTCAAGTCCTAGCGCATGCGAGAGGCATTCACGCACACAAGATCTCGCATTTTCTCTACATGAAAAGATACTGGACACGTGAGGTTCTTAAGATCTGCCCTCGCACGAAGCCCTCGCGCATAAATCTACCTTGTGCACACGCAAGACGGATAGACAGTCATACAGTTCCCCTTACGCTTTAGTTTCCATTATACCTTCGACCTCCCGCGTTACGCGCCTCGCTCCTAAGAATCGATCGGGTTAGTCCTGCGGAGGAATCCGCACCTGCGATATGCCGGCACATCGCGCCCACTAGAAAGTGCCGATAAATTTGCACCTGACTCGCGGAGCGGAAGACGATTACATCGTTTTACCCAAGGTACGGTCTTCAGCGACCGTCCGCAGGAAACGAGGGGATATATCATCATCCGTGTGGGATTGCCCGCGGTGGGATTTGCCAGGCACTCCGCTCGTTTACTCGCCTCTTCTTGCCCGATCATCGCCGGCAGGAAGCACGCGGCTTTTCCACGCCGCCAGAGATTCCGCGTATGCCACGCCGGCGCGGCGCGGCGTCGGCCTCGGAGATCGGGTGGCTTTCTTCACCATACACCGGCGTTTCCGCGGTTCGATGAGAACCTCACGGAAGATTTCGCACCATTTGCCGTTCGCCAGTAGTGCCGGCCGGAATGATACCCGTTTGCCGCCGTAAGTTTTTGCCCCGGCCCGCGTATCGGCGGATATCGTTTCCCGACGTTAGTCACAAACAAAAGCATCACGGTCGAACAAGCGGAGTAGAAACGCCTCGCCACATCCCGCTGTCATTTGCTGATCGCGAGGAAAAAAAAAAGAAGCCGCCTAACGAGATACGTCAGCAATCCATATTAATGCGAGATCTTTCAGAGTATGCTGCGAGATCAGATATCACACGATGATGTTTCCCGTTAATTTCTTTCCGAGTTTAAGTGTTTAATGCGCAGTAAGAAAATGATATCGCGCGCGGAAATTAATATTAATAAATTGTCACTCGCGTTTCTTATTTAATTCCCGTGCGACAGGATTAGATAATTCAAAAAAAAAATCGCGCATGATGCAGTACACCGATTACGATCTCGAATCGCGTACATGAATGTCGCTCGTTAAGTTCGCGATTTAAATCCGGATGGTATAACGCTACAACGAATACGCTTCTCTGCCGACGAGATAATTATATATTAATTTATATTAATTATATATTAATGAATGATTTCTTTTCCCGGCGCGAATTGCTTTTGAAGATGAAGAAATGTAAAGAGGTTGCTCGTCCTCTTCCGCTTCTTCTGAGCGGCGACGTGTCGCGATAAGTCTTCGTTTTCACGGCATTTCAATTGTAAAAACAAACGCAGTTATCTCGTTGATAATTATCGAAAGAAACTTTAATTTAACTTTAATTTTATCCTTAACGACAATAATTACACGCGTTTACGGATGCCCCAGCGATCTGTATGTCAAAATGTATTCCAGCGTTGAAGGAGCATTGAGAAACGTTGCGCTTGGCATTCGCGTTTCATTGCGCGGCGATAATTGCCGGCGTATCTCCGCGATCCCGCGTCACCGGCTTCCCTGATTGAAAACTTAATGATCCGCGGTGCGCGGAGTGCGACGAACTTTCCGCCGCTCTTCCGATTTCCCAACGTCGATCGACAGCAAGACCGATCGGCGCACGGAGATCCGCCCATCGATTTCTAAACACTATTTTATTATCCGGCTTCCACAGCGGATCATTGGTCCCGACAATTCCGCGATCCGCGGATTACGCTCCAAGGCGCCCGAGTTGCCCGAGCGCTGAAATTCACTTTCTAGGTCGTAAAATCGAGTGGTCGCCCATCAGTGGCGTTTTCTGCCGTGGCGAATCGTCTCTTGTTCTCCCGAACTTTTTCCTTCATCAATGTTTTTTTTTTTTCGTTCGCCTTTCGGGTCGCGAACTCTTTTAAGGAGACAGTTCTCTCGCGACGCGCGACAACTTTTCGCAATTTAATTTTCGCTGATTGTGAGATGCTGATCGGCTTATGCAAATTTAGCAACGTACTTGGACATTACGCGACGACGCTACACGAGAATAAACTGGTTATTTTATAATATGGACATATCACTTTTCTTCATGCTCTTTTTATATCTACGTGACTCGTTGATTTTTAACTTTACGTTAGCAATAAAGATATTATTATTATTATTAAAAGGCTTGTATATCTCAGCAAAGTTATTATTGTTATTGCAATTTGTTGATATTTGAAAAAGCCGACACGCGTAATTTAATCTACGAAATGGTCCGCCCGTCAATTTCTTGGGATGATACTTCGCGTTGATCTCGAAATCGGACTTCTGTAGCTTCGAGCTGAACCCGTCGCGCGAAAGGAATGCGTCGTGAAAGGTGGAAAAGTGTAGGGACGATCGAAAGGATTGCAACGGCCTTAATTACAGTGCTGGCGCTTTTTTCCGTGCTATCCTTTCTTCTTTGCAAATTAGTCATGCATTATGCCGTCGTAATTTGCGGCGCGGCTTAACGTAATTTAAGAACAATGTCGTTTTTTTTTTCGCAGGACTTTCTTACCATTTGCGAATAATATTGGTCGGCTGATGTAATTTATACTTTTGCCAGCATTAATGAAAAACCTTGTATTATAACGATTCAAATTTATGAAGTGACAATGAAGTGGTTAAATTCATTTCTGACAATTCTCGCTAATTAAATAGAAATGTTGCGACAGCCTGTAAGCATAAATTAATTGCGTCTTTTTATTATACGTTATTCTGTTGACGACTCTACGATTGTACCTTCGAAGAGAGTAGAACGAATAAAATGCTCCTTATCATTAATATTGAGCTTGTATGTGAGAAATATAAAAGAGAAGACACAAATATATTTGAGATAAAATAAAAATTTATGGGAGATGTAAATTTATTAAGCATAACACCAATTGCAATTCTCATCTCATTTCAAAAACATAAAAATTTAACAGCTACAATCACCTATATATAACTTCAGGATATATCACGCAGAAAATTGCAATTCCGATAAAATGAAAAATATGAATATGTATAATAAAAATAAATAAAATTAAACATTAAATTTTACGGACCAAAACGTAAGAGATATATTTATATCTTCTCTTATAAAGTAAAAGTCTACATTAGACTTTATCCTTTCCATCTTCAAATCGGTCTATAGATTAACTTCGATCAACTCCGCCTATTTTTCTATGACTTTCCGGCTCACTCAAGCACGCGTTTAAGTCTAAAAGTCTAATATTGTACGATATTTAGTGTAAGTTAATTGTTTATCTAACTTTATTATTAAGGTTCTTTATATTGATCCAGTTCGATCGTATTCCTCAGGATCGAAGGACGATACATCCTAGTTAGGCACATGTTTCTTCAAGGCACCACGTTTTAATTTTTATCTCATAGTGAATTAAATCTATTAATCCTCTAATTTTCTCTGAATTCGATTCAAAATCCATACCTATTAAAACCTAAAATTAAAAAAAAAACTGATTCGACTGTTTCTCACTATTTTGAGAAAGGAATTTGTCGCCGATCTTTAGGATTTATCTTTATAAAAATAGATCACTTTCTTTTTTCACAGATCCCGTCGATTTACGCTTCGACTTGTAGGAATTTCTAAAAGGAATGATTTATTTTATAATATAGTCTCTAATTAATTTAGGGGATCACTGTAAATAAAACAATAAAACTTCTTCGTAGCGATATCGTTAAGGAATTTTGTTAAAAGTTTAATTTTTTTAAGTCTTTCGCTCTTGAACAATTTCGACGGCTTGAAATATCGAATTTTCTCTTACGTTCTCGAACTCTATCGCGCTCTGATGAACTAACGAAAATCTTTTCTTAACAGGATTACCATGCCGATAGTCGCACCAGGACTCAGGTATTATTGCCGGGAGAGAGTGGCGGCGAGTTCGCTTCCCTTTGTTCCTCCTGGACACTCTCCGGCCTGCTGGCCGTACTGCTCGACCTCGAACTGAGATTGTCCCGGTCGCTGAAGTACGACGAGTCGCCTCGCTTCTCCTCCAACTGCAGCTGCTGCTTGTCGTTTCTGAAGTCGTCGGTCGCGTGGCCCAGTAGACCAGGGAAGTACGGTATGCTCTGCCGTTGCGAGGTGATCTTTCCCATGAAGCTGCGGATCTCCTCGAAATAGGAATCGTCGGCCCGCGGAAGTTGTCCGTGATACCTCGATCTGACCTCGTCCAGTATCGTCGGCCCGTCCGCGTCGTGCTTCTTCAGATGACGATCCAGGTTGGTTTGTTGGCCGAAGCATCTCTCGCAGAGCGGACACTTGAACGGCTTCTCCTTATTGTGGATGTTTCTGACGTGACGCTGAAGGTTGCTGGAGATGCTGAAGCTCCTCTCGCAGTACTTGCACTTGTACGGCTGCTCGCCGGTGTGCGTCCTCAGGTGTCTCGTCAGGTTCGCCGATCTAGGGAAGACCTTACCGCAGAATTTGCAGGAATATCGGTCCTTGGGCTTGAGACCGGCTTGCATGCTGATCGAATAGGGCGGCAGACTCGAGCTCTGCTGTTGCGGCTGTTGTTGCTGCGGTTGCTGCTGCTGTTGCGAGGGATGATTCTGCTGATGCTGGGACTGCTGTGCAACGGCTGGACTGGCGGCTCTCGCGGTCGGCTGCGACGAGGACGTGGAGGACGTGGATGACGAGGTCGAGGAGAATCTGTTGGGCGGCAGCGGCACCATCGTGGGAAGCGCTCTGACTTGGATCTTTGGCAGATCGGGCACCGGCGAGCTGTGATGATGTGACCTGTACATCGCTTCCAGAACCAGCGGATGCATCGCGTGATGCTGTGGAAAGAGCACCGTGTGATAGGGCAGCCCGCCGCCCAGGCTGTTCTGATTCAGCACCTCGATCTCGTTCTGATTCTCATCCCGGAGCCGCTCCTTCTTGTGATCGACACGGAGATCGAGCGGCTCGCAGTCGAGCTCGTCCTGGTGGTGCGGCTGGGGCGGTCTGGCCGCGGGGCTCATGTGAGGCTGCTGCTGTTGCTGATTCGTCGGGCTCGACATGTCGCGGCCATGACCGTGGCTGAGATCATACGGCAGCTCCTCGACGTCCGGCACGCGGACGCTCAGAGGATAAATGCTGGCTTGCTTTGGGCTTATGTGGCCCGGCATCTTTCTCGGACTCGAGTCTTTCTCCCGCATGGCTGGAGGATACTTCGGGTCGTGCAGCAACGTCGGGGGCAGGGTGATGCTACCGAGGTATCCGCTCATCACACTGCCTCTATCACTCGGGCTTGCTCCTGCTCTCCGCTTAGGGTAATCTGAAACACGGAAATGTATGGCGCGTTTAATTAACTAATAAATTTTGAGGATATTATGTCTTTTAGCTATTAAATTTAAAATATTTTGCTATATGCAAAAAAGCAATTCCATAGAAAATTTTTTAGCATGTGAATTATAATACGATTTACACACACACGTTAGAAATTATAAAATGTATTAATATTTAATATATTTCTTTGTAAGCGAATTTGTAAGCGAAGTTTTGTATGATAAGATGTACGAACATTTTATATAAATATAGGTATTTATATTTGTACAAAAAGACAACGGCTTCCAATGTTAATAGATGATTGAGTCATCTAAGAATTTAGAATAAAACTAGTTTATTATATCAACAAAGATAGCTAACAACCAAAGACAATAGCGAAAAAGATAACTGTTTTTCACGCGTGTATATATCTTTTATATATATTTGCAATATTATATGCTAAAATTATATAATTTCTCTTTCTAATAAGTAAAATTTGAAGTTGACAAGACAATAGCGAAAATGAAAAATGTGATATTGAGCAACGCAGACGTGCGGTGTTAAATAAATTTTAAGGTCACGTCCGATTACAACACTCAAAACGTCAGTCAAAAGTAATTGAATATACCAATCTATGGCATCTCTAGATAGACACAACTGATTATTAGAGATACGTATCGCGTAACATTGGCCGGTTGACCAGCGAGCCTCATCGCTTGTACTTCATAAATCAAAAACCCATCGTGACGGACTTTCTTTCCATCGCACGTGATAGAATCAGATTACGGCGAGAAGAATAGAGAAGCGTTATAAAATCGCTAGAAAACGACGCTATTTGGAAATATTAGTGAAAGGATCTCCTTCTCTCTCTCTCTCTCTCTTTCCTTTCTTGATCGACATTATCGTGAATCATAGCGCAGAGGCAGGGAGAGAAAGAGAGAGTGAAAAAAAGAGAGAAAAGCAAAGAGAGGGAACGCAACGGGACTCGATAAATCAAGGCATCAATCGCGTTGTGATAAATGTGTCTTCGGCCCGAGGCTACGGCAAAAGATTTTAGAAGCCGAAGAAATCGATCTCTCGGGCAAATCGACCTGCTCGCATTTTTACCGTCTGACGTCAGACGTCGGAGATGGAAAAAGAAAATATAGACGGAGTAGGAACACCTGCCAGATACGTAAGATGTGTCTATCAGATTTTTACGATCCCGTATTATGGATCATTCAGTCGAGCCTTTCCCTCTGTCTCTCTCTTACTCTCGCTTTATGCCCCCCTTCTAAATGCTTCACCGTTTCACTCTGGCACGTGCTTCGGACCCTGTAGCGCCCGCTAATTGACAGAATTTTATTAATGGATCGCGATCATACGCGCAGTTAATTTTGCTTGGATTTTTTTCCGTTTCGCTCGTCAGCGGAATGGATACCGTAAGTTCTTCCGCGATGTAATGAAGTAACGATATCTGTAACAATCCGAAAGGTCTGTTTGAACAACTTGTCGGTTAAATATAAATATGCCATCAATTAGTTCACGTCTTCAAGAACAAGTGAAACATAAGATACACTTGCAAGAGAGAAATACAGATGTTTCGTGACCAATGAAGTTATCCTCACGGTAGAAGATAAACATAAGTCGTTCTTAAATATAAGATCAAACTATGAATACCGGCCAATAAAAAAGAAGAAATAGAAAAATTTTAAATAATGAATATTAATGTCGCAGTATTTATAGGATTGCTAGACTACAAACACAAATATTAAAATGTAAATATATTAGGATTAATTCAACATGTAATTTCATAAAGCTTGAACGCAAGGAATTTTACGTTTTGATCTTCTGTTTTACCATTCTGTCGTGTTTATCCGCTAGCCGCAACAATTGTCACGTGGAACATTCAGTTTGTGAAGAAAGAAAAATAATGTTTTTTACATTTGTTATGTGCTACGAAGAGATCACCATGATAAGTCGATTCGTCGACTGAAAGTGACGCAGCTATGTCGAGATCATTGCTTTTCGCGCGCGTTCTTGCGAGCATTGATGTCTCTATCCGCGCATGGCGAGAAGGCGAGTATATTTTATCTTCAATCGCCACGTGCTACCGAGCTAAATGTAGAAACGCGAGAGGCTTTTATTATGTATATATCGCAAACATATCTCACCGTGGCTACGCATTTTGTTGATTTTCCCAACAATACTAATCGGGAAATATAAAATATTATTTAAGACATATAACGTGAATTATAGTAATTAACTGTAAACGTAAACTCTTATAAAATATATGGAATTTAATAAAACAACTCCAAATATAAATTAATACAAGTATTAATATAAGAAGTATACATAACTGTTATAATATTACAGCTTGTATTATTTTTGTGAATCTTCTATTTAAAACATATAAATAATAAAGTTATATAAAGAATAAAATTAATCAACCTGTCGTTATAAATATATATATATGTGATTTTCAAAATAAGAGCTACATAAAAAGAAACACCTGTTATTATGAGACGGAGGAAAGGGAGAAAGAGAGAATCTATTATAGCAGGATATTTATCATAGTTTGATTTACTTGCATGAGCTTTTTTGATATGCAAACGCGATCTGGAAAATTCCTCGTGTCGCAGATGTACGCAATTAATATAATGATTTAATGGCCTCCATTACCGAGTCGTAAATACATTTGTATCTCGTATCGAGTAGATCGCGATCGTTTAGCGATCGATAGCTCCGCCTGTGTACCGTTGCGCTCGGACTGATCCAGTTACAAACCAGAAACTCTAATCCGCTCTTCGGTTATCTACTTCGGCGAAAGAGAAATCGGTTCGTTGTGCCATCAGCGCGAGGCGGCAGGGCGAGGCGAAAAAAGAGCGGCGACGAGCGGCGTAAAAAGAGCGGACGGGCGCAAAAATCTCCGCTCGTCCGACGATAATGGTGAAAAGCGTTAATTATGGGCGTCAAGGGGGATTCTTGGGCTTCAAAGTTGAAAGTATACGAAAGTGTACGCGCGCGGCGCGACGATTTTTCTACATTGTCGCGCCGCTGCCGTCGTGCGCGTTTTCGCGCGCAAGAAAGTGATAGTAGTAGAGCGTGTGTGTTGTCCGGCGAGAGATGCGGTCGATTAAGCTCGATTTACATGTACTTTCCCTTGTTCCCCGTAATAATACTCCGCGAGGAGAAACTTTCGCGCGACTCGAGTGCGGACGCATCCTCGGGCGACGCCCTGTCGGATTTAAAAAGATGAGAACCTGGCGATTTGCTTGGATCGAGTTGCTCCAAACTTTTTGGCAACGTGTTATAACGAAGAAATCAAGCCGACGTTACTTTTTTAAACACATGATTATAATTTAAATTAGTATATTAACTCGAAAATTTAAAGTTTACAAATTGTTTTTATCTTAGAAAAAATCTATTTTACATTTAGTTACTTGGTTCAATGTAAAGATCAAAGATTTAGAAGCTAAAGGTTAAATCTGACTTTTTACTGAAAAATCGCGCGCAATAGAATAATCCAGAAATAAAATATTAGCGGGTATCAGCGATTCTAATTCATCGCGCTCTCCGATCCTGATAAAATTTGTTTAAAAAAATCTTGGATTTTTTGCGCCGAGCGGAGTTTCTCCGAGCGGCCGAGAGTGAGTAATGTCCACGGGAAATGGTAGCCGGTTACGCGGAACGGGAGAAGAAATAAGAAGAGCGAAAGAAAGAGGAGCGCGGTCGGCGAGGACTGACGTCTGTTACGTGAATCAAGCGGGACTGACGTTTCTCGAGATCTCCCAAGATGTTGGCAGCGGCGATCCAGTTTTCGGTTTCTAGAAAGTCGGGATGAGCCCGGGCGTGGTTTGTATCTCTTTCCCGCTCGGTCCGCTCACCCTGTCCTGCTCTTTCTCTCGCTACGTCGTCCTTGCTGGTATGATTTCTCTGCCGACATTCACCTACGTGTACGATAAGTGCTTCTCCAGGGCCGCATGCATCTTGGTATTGCGTGATATTCTATCGAATATTCATCTTGATGTAAATGCTCACTTTATTTTATTATATACAATATGCTACGGTTCTTCTGTTAAAATAATTTTATGAATAAAAATTCGGATGTAAGTGATTAAAAAAATTTATATATAGGTGTCAAATTTTATTTATTAATATTTGAAGCTCTCCATAAAAATCTATCGACGTGTGCATATACAAACACAATCTTTTGAGCATGTATTTTTTAGCATTACTTTATTGCGATATGTGCCATCCTTGTTTTTCGATCTATTATAGTTGCATCCCGCAATACCAGTGTAGGATCGTCCCTTCACGAGTCGCAGGTGATGATTATTTTCATTTTAATTAATTCTCGTGTATGTAACATACCATAAACACCGGTCATGTAACACATATTTATTCACCACTTGTTATCCAAACGAGACGTTTCTGGTCGCTTGTCGAGCACGGAGACGATTTTAATCGGCCGTTTTTTCTCGCGTGACGTAATTCCTCTTTCTTCTCAAAGAAAAAAAGAGAGCCGAGCGGGACCAAAAGAAGGAAGCGCCAATTTTCTTCGCATGCATAATAGGCGGATCTTAATGCACTCCACGGCAGCGAAATCTTCATTGAATCACTCCCCTCTGGCATCCTTAGAATACTGAAGTATTGTGCGATCTTAATTTCACCGTTGCGATTTGTCGCTGTTTTCTCTTCTCTTTGCAAACGCAATGTCCGCTTCGGTCACAACGGTTAAATTATTTGTAATTTGTAGAATTTTGAATAATATTTTTCTACTATATTCATATACTATATTCAAAGTATTCAAGTGATATTCCCCAGAATAATAAATAAATTAAACGAATAAGCGTGCCTTTCATGCCTTTTAAAGATGCCTTCGAGAAAGATTCATATTTTGCACAAGCGCGCGATGTATTCACGCGCATGTACTCATATTCGTTTCGAAATTTACAGTACGTTCAACGAATTCGTCACTCGTTATCCTAACGAGATGAATTGCGTTGTCGGACCGCGCGCGAGATTTCAATCGGTTATTTTTTTTTTCGGCTGACACAATTTCTCTCTGCAAGTCTCTTCTGTCTTCTGCTCTACTGGCGCGAGGGGACGGAGGGAGGGGACGAAATTAAGGAAGGGAAGAAAAATAAAAGTATCGATTCACGGGACCGCATGTCCTTCCTCGCTCTCCACGCGTGGGACTCGCGTACAGGATCCGCGTACGGGGCCCGCGATCGCTTGTACCGATAAGGCGACCAAGAAGTGCCGGTATTTAATTACGACGCGCGCCGCTTTAAGCATAGCCTTGTCGGAGATAAAGTGCGCCATATGTCGCTAAATTGAAACATTGCGCGACGCGAAAATATTACTCGCCGTGTGCGACGGACAGTCATGAAATTTCGGTAGTCTTGGACGCATTTAAATTTTAATTATTCTCGTAACTCCCCTGCCCTCAGGGAAGACACGCGTATAATTATTTTAACAAACTTCTTGCAAACGAATGCTTTCTGAATGTGAATGAGCATACAGATTTTCTTAAAAAATTGCATTAACATCGACGTAAATTTTTGCGTAAAGATTTCAAGAATTTTTTTTAAATATTTTTATTTATTTAAACGTTTTAAAATGTCAAAACAAATATTTTTCTGATAATATTTTTCTGAATATTTTACAATTAGATAAAAATGCTTCTAATAAACTTAATTAAATTTTTTTTAAATTTTTATAAATAACAGTAGTTATATATATATATATATATATG
>VBVR01000985.1:0-36615 GCA_011638315.1 Tetramorium parvispinum | reverse complement strand
TTAATTTGCACAATTCTCGCAAGTTCCGACACGTATCGATCATTAATTTCCGAATTCAATCGAGAAAGCCTAATGTCTTCGATTAAGTTTCACTTAGGGTTTTGCAACTTGTCGTGGGGGCAATTATACCGGGCGGGCACGAAAGTTTGGGGGGGGGCTTTAAATGAACAATCCGAACTTTCGCCATAGTCGATAACACACTTACGAGTGAACGACCCTCGGTCGAGAGAACAGGTATCTGGAGTTATAAATAAATGCCGTGTAATATATGCCTCGAATCGATCCCAAGCGACTTGAATGCCTGGTCCTATTGTTGACAAGCGGAATTGGTTGTCGAATCGTGGGTTTATCAAAAGAAAAATAACAACGGAGGTAAAATATTAAAAAAGTGAATCGTGAGGTCTCCGATCCGACGCGGCGACGCACAATCGATATGTCGAGTTATCATCGCCCGTCCACGTTTACATCGAACCATTATCAGTCGCACGCGTACCCGCGTTATTTACGACATATGTGCGTACAACCGTGCTTTCACGGAAAATGGCTATCGTTCGCAATCGAAAAGCTCATGGGACTCGACTATCGGATACAAATTGATTGGCACCGTCAGCGGTATTTTTATCCGTGAGCGAGTTTCAAATATATTTGAATAGTTTGCAAAATTCTCTTGATTTCAACGCTCTCACGGATTTTCATGCCGCATTGTTTGTGGAAAAGTGTAGACTGAAGAATCTTATTGAATTCTGTATTAAGAAATAAAAATTTTTTATTTTGAAATTCATTACTCTTGAGTTTTTCAAATGTACGTACATCTGATTAACGGATTTTGGAGATTCTAATTTAGTTAGCGGGGATAGAATTTCTCGTTGCTAATTGGTCTTCAAATGCTCTCTATCTGTTATCTGTGTTATTACCGATACATCGGTTTTGCATTATTACAGATTCCATCACTGTTTGAGATTTCTAACCCAATATCTGGCTTCAGCCAAACTGTGCTTTCCAATAAGCCGTATCCAACAATGTGGAATTATCTATTACATTACGACTGTTATGGAATATTACATTACATTCCTTTTTCATAAAAAATAAAATATATACCAAAATGAAAATAGTTCCGTTAAAATGTTATAGAAAATTTCGTGAGAAAATTTATATGAAAATTATCCATAAATTAATAATAATCTAACCAAAAACAAGTCGTAAATTTTGAATATACGAATTGTATACAATTTTAAATGTTTAGGCAATTTATAATTATTTTGTAATTACATTAAATCATTTATTCAATTTAATTTAACATATATTTAATTATATTTAATATTGAAATGCATATTTTCGATATATGTCAGTAAATTTTAATTCTATTGAACTCTTGAATTAGAATCAATGTTTACGGCAAAATGTTATAATAATATACTAATGTTCCACTCACAATCGGTAATAGAATTGAGCGGCCTCGACAGGCGGAATCGAACGAAGCTCGAAGAGGAAGTTCCGGGAACTTCCGCTGTAATCAGCCGCGTCCAAAACGGACAGCTTAAAAAATCGGCGACTTGGAGCTAATCGGATTTCTGCTCATTAAGTCGGAAAATCGCGTTATAACTCAGTTCGACGAATGCATGGTGGCAGGCATCCTACCACTTCCGGTTTTAAGACCGATGCACAGGTAAATAACATTAGCACATAAGGATTATTGATGCGATCGCAAATGAGGGTGACGTTAAGAAATAGAGAGCTAATCATGAGAACGAGAATAAGCATCTTTCTGCATGTGATTCTCAACTCATTTTAGATTTACATTTAGATAGACGTTTGATAGCAGAGTTTTGACAATTCCCGTAAAAAATCGATATTATATCTTGAGAGAAATCGATATCATATTTTTTTCTAATTCTAAAGACTAACGCTATTAAAAAACAAACTTAGCTTTTCATGAAGTGAAGTTAAATCCACAAAAATAAACCAACATTTAAAACAATCTATAATTTGCGTTATATTTCAAGATAGCCATGTATTTTGTGTACACTGTGCATTTTTTATACGTCATATAAAATTATAAATAGATTTCTGAATTACAGATTATCGGGCTTTAAATTTATGATTACATGAAATTAAAAGTTGAATATTCTCTCTCCGAATATGCCGAAATGCGGGCTGTTGTCTCAAACCCAACGGAGGTTGTTCAACTCGAATTCTCGGGTTTTAGAATCCGCGCGGGAGAGCATTGCACTTAGCGCCGTTAAACGCGACCTGAAGATACGGGTTGCCGCCTTTCTAGCGCGCGGTCGACGCGGTCGAAAGCCTGCGATACGCTTTTGTCGCACACGAGATCGCGAGTTTAAGGCCCATTCCACATGCGAGACCAGAAGTAATCGGCCAATCGAGAGTGAGCGAGCTTATCGCGCGCAACGTACACGTACACGCAGACACTAACGCAGATCGGATAATAAAGAGAGAAGAGGGCTCTTTATTTCGTATTCCGTTCTCGTGACCTTATTCGGGATCAACCAGCGCGAGAGAACCGTGCCGGATGAGGCGTTATTAATAATTGGGGCTTGATTAATCGAAATGATCGTTCCCGTTATGTTCCCAGCGATTGTATTGACGGCGCGATATGTGCGTTAATTAAATTCATTTTCGATTCGAACGGTGGAAAATAGTCATTAATATTACAAGAAGGGACCTATGCATAGTAAATATTCGTACAAATTATTGAGTAGAATTAGTAATTGGGTTTTCTTCAATAAAAATTATTTTGCAAGAAATATTATTATATTTTTTTTTCTTTCACATTAAGCGCGTTGCAATAATAATCATCGCTGAATGACTCGAAGAGACTTTTAATTGATTGTTGTTTAACAAGAAATCTAAGAGCTTTTCAGGTGGCACTTTATCTCTCGGTGAAATAAGCCGGGCGTTGTTACGTAATAATTTAAATAATAATCTGCAATCGAAATTTGCAGCTTGCATAACGGTAACACGCGGGTGCACTCGGGACATGCAACAGACGAATTATCTACGTAGAATTAACTGAAACTGAGCCCCGGGGCTTGCCGTCTTTCCGACGCCGAGTTGCTCACGCGACGCTATTTTAATCCCACTTTTGCTATTGCAAAGTCGATCGACCGACTTGCAAAAATTTCAGCCTCACTCGGCAGTAATTGCGGCGAGCGCGTCGACGTGTGATTTGTTGGCCGATAAATCGGAACCGGCGCGGCCGCAGAAATCACTCGTTCCGCCTGATTGCTCGCGCGGATATCACTCGATCCGTTCCGCAAGGGTGGTTTTAGAGAAAAAAAAGAGGAAGGAAAAAAACAACAAGGTAGCAGTGGGTTTTAATGGGGCCGTCGATCGGCCACGTCGCTCCGATAACGCTCATTTTTCGCGATCGATGGGGAAATCGGGAGGTCGAGACAAGCAGTGATTAATGTTAGCAAGGTCGTCGGTCGAGGATAAGTTTCACTATTACGGAATCCCATAATTATTTCGCGGTCGTGTATATTCATGATCCGCGTTCTATTCCCGTAACTCGTACTCTATGTTTAGCGTTATGAATAATGACATAATGGCTTTATGGCTCCTGGAGCGCCTTTACTTGAGACGCCTTGCCGGAGCACTGCCTTATGCAAGTGAAATGTGAGAAAAGACTGGAGAAAATCTTAGTCTTTTATTTATTTTCATATACAGTGTTATTCGCATTTCAGAAATTGTGCGCCGTGAGACTTGTGTACTATGCAAATATAACTGAATAATATGCTGGGAAAAATACCCGAAAAGTGAATATTACAAAAATCTAAAAGAAAATATAGAAATGGCAGTGCGACCTACTTTCGCTAAAATATCCTGATAATTCAATTACTGAAATTCTAAATCCGATATAGATTTCGTCTTGGCGGCAATGCAAAAAAGAATTATGTACTAAATTTAGGGGACAAGTCAGTAATACATTTTTTTATCACTGGTGACATTAATACTAGAAATATATTTATCGCGGTTCGTAAACTTCTAAATTCAGTATTGATTCAGTGAAATTTTGATAAATGTTACGTCAGGAAAAGGAACTTGTTTTTTTTAATGAAAAACTAATTCACACAATTTTAAATTAAATGTCACTAGATGGTTGAGATAATAATTCAGTTTGTAAGAAGCAGATTAATATAAATTCTGAGTATATTTTATCGAAAATCTTCGCACAAAGAGAATTGTTAAAAATTTGATTTAAAAAAGATATGAAAACAGTAGTTAAATAAGTGAAGCTCAAATATAGGATAAGCAACCAACGTAACAAATATAAACACAATTTACTACACAGCACAGTGCATTTTTATAATGGAAATTTGATGGTGGACGCCGATAAACGAATGGTTGCATCAAAAAAATATTTTTTTACGATAGTAAATAAATTAACGATAAAATGCAACAGGATGCAGGACTGGAACATGCTTTACGATGCACCGAGCGTCATCGGTTTTACGACACGGTGATTTATTGAGCAATATACATTACGTATATTACGTGTCGCATATATTGTTTTACGCGCACTTGATTGCGGCATTGTATAATGCTAATTAAAGTCTCGATCTCCACATCATAATTAGTTAATTAATTGACACGGAAGGTCGGATCGTGATCCCATTTGCAATCGTATTGTACATTTCGTACGAAAATTGCGCGACGAGATCCATTGGAGATTGATGCGCGAGATAATGTCATTCGTGCCTTCGCATAATTTTGTATTTAATTGACACGAATGCAACTGAAGTGCGATTTGTTTTCCATTGTTATATTTTACAGAAAATAATGAATTAATAGGATGATCTGTTAATTTAGTCGTCTACGTAACAGCTTTCATAATATTTTAATCATTAAGTTATCGTGTACAACATAAAAATTTAACGAAAATTACTTGAAAAATAAACACCTGTCGTGATCTACGTCATGGCTAGTGAAAGTAAAATCTTTTTTTATAATAAGTAAGTAGTCAATTACTTAAAACTTTATTAAGCTTAATGAACCGCAGAGATTGGTTTAGAGTGGGACTACTAATTTCGGGCTTACTCGCCTAATAAAACTGTATACATCGCTGTTTACGTACTACTTTTAATCTCGAGCGAAATTGTTTTCACCTCTTTTGCATTATACGTTATATCGTTTTACAAACGCATCCTTCGCGGCAAAAAAAATTCTCTCGAAATGGATGAGATACTCACGCGTATGAGAATTCCGTACAGAATTGGATTAAACGATTCGAGCGAGTCACGCGAGAACGATTATGCGACGATCGGCGATAAGAGAATTATTACGCCGGTATGCTCTGTTTACTTGTTTGCTGATATGTACAGGTCTGGTGAGGGTTCCATCCGGCGTGCGATAATGTGGCGCAGGACAGCACAATATGCGTGATCTTCCTACCCCATATCGTGTTTACCTTCTCTGATCTTGTTTTATTGAACGGGTCCCCAAAGGGTGGAAGTATAAGCTGCTCTTCGGAAAATTAATTCCTTCGGTGAGAAAGAAGGACGTGAGGGAAACTAAAATCACTACCGTAGAAAGACTCTTTGTACGATCCGTAATAGGTAGTAAGTGTAAACATCCAGATATTCAATTGGAATATTCTCAAGTAGCAGTCGACAAACAAAAACAACAATTTGCGTAATTATTCTTTTATTGTGAATTTCATCGAAAATAAAAAATTGTTCTCTTTTATTATATACACTTAGAGAAAAATATAGCTACTTTTGGCCTTAACCATAATTTTACAATATTTCTAACAATAATTATGGTTAACATAATGATGTATATAGTTAAGCTAATCATATTTCGTGTTAGAAATGTTATAAAATTATGGTTGAGGTCAAAAGTAATTATACTATTCTCTCAGTGTAAGAACTTGCATAATAAATTTGAGTATTGACTCGCAAAAGTCTAAAACATTTGCTATCTGACCCTTACGGAAAAAATTTGCCCTCTCTTTTAAAATTTAAGAAGAATTAATTGAAAAAAGATATATTTATGCATTGTAATTAAATTAATTTCAGTTATTAGCTTTAATTAAATAATGAACCTATTGGATCGAATATATAGACGAAACCGCACGTTGAAGTAAATACAGCAAGTTTGACATACATTACGTATTCTAGGATTAATTGTGGTGTTCCGATCTGAAATCACACACGGAGTGCAAACACGCAGCGGCCGGACGCCGGTATCTGCATGCGGAATCTCGATGGCTGTCAAATAGCGCAAGTGTGCCTCCATCGCGCACACTTCCATCCCTTGTTTAGGTAGACGTGACTATTCTTTAAACGCGGAAGTCGATACGCGATAAGGTTGTCCGCTCTAAGGAAGATTAACGAGTCAGCTTCAAGCCGTTATCGCGTTTTCGATCGCGAGGTTGTTTAACGTTAACGTTTTAACGTTCCGTTTAGTAACGGGCGGAATGCACCAGCCTGTATGTAATGCGTTGTATAGATTTACCGAATAATATTCACGAAGAAATTATCGATGGCGCTCGCCGCAACAAGAGTATCTCCACTTGGCGTGCGCGAACGCGAGTTCAATTAATATAATACAAGATACCCACAGTATACACCCCACTATGATAACGATATTTAATTATATCGAAGGTAACGCGTTTGCGCCTTTCGCTATCTCGATGCAAAATTCAATCGGGCGAGCGAAATAACGATTAATTAACGTTTGCGGCAGGTTTGCGATTTTCTCTCGTTACAAACGCGTAATCCAGTAGAATTGCCGCTATTTTTGCACATCGTTAAACGGCAAAATTACGAGAACATGCCGACACGCCGATGAAGTGTCATAACTGTCGCCGATGCACGTTACTTCGTCAAAGCGACGAAATAATTAGCAATTTGTGTTATTCAATTAAGTGGCCTTCCGCGCTCGTTCCGCTGAAATATCGCGGTATTCGAATGTTAATTTACCATTTCATAAATAAGGAGGATCTGTCGCTTCATTTGTCATCACTTTCCGCGTCGTTTCCTTTTCTTCTTGAAATCGAAATTGAACTGAAATATCGTACCGATGGTGTACATACATATGCATTTTTTTGTAAACTGAAATATTATATCATAATACGCGTTCGCCTACGGAATTTGTGTATCAAGTCCACATCCACGCGAAATATCGAGTAAAAAATCGAGCTTCATCGAGTAAAACTAGAGAACGGGCCTTTTATTTTCTCTTTCGAAACAAAACACAGGTTATATATTTAACGCAGTTTCGCAGCTGAAACGAGAAGAAAGTAATATTTCGGCAATTGGCTGCAACGTGAAAATTCGTTTCTATCACGAATTGCGAACTTTCGACGTACAATGTAATGTCGACGGTTTTCGATCCGCCGTCGTTACCTCGTGATGTATTCGTGAACAAGTAATTTGCATTTCGATATCAGAAATAAGCTCGTATCGATATTGTCGATACATACTGATACAACCACATTACTCAGACTTCTCCTTCGGCACGATTTGACGAGTCACGAACTGAGGCCAACGTTCTCTTCCATTGATTCGATTTTAATACTCTTTCCTCTCGATGTCTCACTTAAATCGCGTTTCGTCTAAGTGATCATGAAAGCAGGTACCCTCATGGCCACCGCGCGTCCGATAGCCTCGTTCGTCCGATCAAGGCCTGACTATACTACTGACGGATTCCTAATAGGCGATATTTATCGCGAAAAAAACTGTATCGCGGTATCGGCAGTCACGTTATAATTACAGGAGCGCACTTGACAGTGAGTTATTGCATTATTCATGAGGAATTGTTGTTTTACAAAAGCGCGAGATTTTATTCAGTCAAGTTGATATTTTCGCATTATTGACATTCATGAAACATACATGTGCAAGCTAACTTATCCGTCTGATTTTTGACACGTGCGATTTTTTTTAAATTTGTCACTCAAGATTTAATCACGTCGACAAAATATATAAATTGGGATATGACACGCGATGATATATTATAACGGATTGATATATTGACTTCAGTTGGTAATGAATATATTTATATATAATTATGTTGTGTTTTTTATATCCAATTAACGGCACCTATAGACTTCCTCCAATTAAAACTTAACTAAACCAGTTCACCGTAATATTAAGTTATTACTAAATAATCTGTCGGAAAGATAACACTCAATTTCAGGGTTCTCCTCTTCCTCACCTCTCCGACGAACTATACTGCCTACTTTGTATAGTATTTTGTAATTAAATCTTGATTGCTTCTAGAAAACTGCATTAGAATTTTTTATATAATTATACGTGGGTGAAATTATTGCGTTATCAGTTGTGGAATAAAGATCTGTAATAATAAATTCCGATAAAATCTGTATATTACGATAATAATCTGTGTGCAACAATAATAGCGCGTTACAACAAATGCGATAATACGTGTAACGATGATAGCTCATAATACATGTAACAACGATACAGCTGCGGATGCCGGAGCTCGAATTATTGGGAGAGGAGGAAACTTCCAGCCTGCCCGTATTATTATCTTACAGAGAGTTCGCCTGTAATAATAAACCGGGATTGATTTAATTAGAGGCGGTGATTAAAACTGCATTTTCGCATGAAGGTTATCAATAATGTGCGTGCATTGAACGAGACGCGTAAAACAGTGTAATAACATTACCGGTGCTATGCATCTCGCGTGTATGTACATATTATGTGTGTTGTGTGTGTGCGCGCGCGCGCGTGTGTGTGTGTGTGTGTGCATGAGGACGCGCGTGCGAATTAAATAAATTCAGTGCACGAGGGAGAAACGTTACGAGAACAAATATCGAACGAAGGAAGCCGAGAAGCGTTACCGAGAAGACGGCACCGAAACAAGGCATTAAATCACTGGCGCACAAGCACGTGGCAATTGTAGAAGGCGAAAATGACCAAGATGGAGTTCCGCACTCAATCCCAAGCTCCATTCCGAATTGTGTGCTCTCGTACGGCGGAATTCGGTTAGCGGTAATGTAATCTGCCCGACGGAGAGGAGATACAGCGCGGCGAAACAGCGCGAATGCGGTCGTCGCGCGACCGATACGTTAGAATAAATTTCCAAATCTCCGATGCACCGCGGCGCCATGTTCCGGTATTGTTATTAATATTAATTAATTAAACACGCGCGGTTTTCGAATCACACGTAATCGGACGAGAGCGCAACCCGCTAACATTTTCAAATATTCATCGAGGTCGAGATTATTTCTTTAAGCCTTATGAAACTCGTGAAATTGGAAACGATATACAATTCGCCGCGCGAATTGAAGTAATGGCTGGTCGCAAAAATTATAACGCTCGTAGCTTCCTCGCGTTGAATTGGAAACTACGAGTAAAAAGCCGACCCGAATTCACAATGCAATTTAGCGCATTTCAAGGCACCACGTAACTACGCCGGCATGTCGAGCCGCAATTGGTACGAGGGACCAGGGCCCGAGAGATCAGTTCCGCGCGACAAGCCCCAACTCGATATTCCGCCTCGAAGAAGTGAAGCCCGGCGACAAGACCGGGTGACACGATACACGCGACGGGCGGAAGTTAGCGAGAGCCACTTCCGACACGACCGCCACTCGATTCCTCGACGTCGAAATTCCGTAGCGCATCCGAGGAAAAGTTTCGATCGCTAACGCAGTCTGATATTTCGTTTTCCACATGTAGGCTATATATATATATACACATGTGAAAGAGCTCGCTTCGACAGGAAATTGAATTTTTGCGGCGAAATCTAATGAAACCGAGGACCTCGAGAAAAACGAGAGTATATCAATTAAATTTAAAACGCCTAGGTATTAATGTGCGGTAATTGTTTAATTTTATACGACACCGCTAGACCACGTTTTCCGCAAGTAGAATATAAGCTGGTCATGAATTTTTTACTGAAAAATTTCAGAAGTGGACATTTTAATTATCTATTGAACTAAAAAGTGTTCTATATATCGTGCGTTAATAAAATATTCCGACGAAAAATAAGAATTTGAACTTAAATACGTAATAAATATCTAAAATTGCGATATGATTTATGATATAAAGTCGAAATATGATATAAAGTCAAATTAATACAAAATCATGTTATAAGATATTGACTTGGAATAACCAATTTGTTTTAAAAACATTACATCTGTACCGATAAATTTACTGACTCGATAAAAATAACTGTAGACACAATTATTATTGTAAATAGGATAAACAGTCGGGTTATCACAGGATAAATTGTTTCTTTGTAAGACTATCAGAGAAATCGTTTTACAGCCGCTGTTTGTCACTACGAACGTTCATGGCTTTCGTGTATCTTCGCGAACGCGATTAGCGAGCTCGATGATAATTGATGATAAAACTCACGCATTATTTTATGTTTCTTGACACATTTGTTTACATTATGGTTATCTTCATTAATTTACTCGATTATCGTTAGTTTGACATAGACAATTAGGAAATGTCTTATCGATCCTGTATAGATTTGAAAAATTCAAAAATGCTGCAAATAATAAAGTAATTTTGATGTTTAAGTAATGTAATAAATTTGCGAAACGTGGGATTATCTGCAGCTTTACATGTCGATTATCGAGACTGACGTGAGATCAGTCTCTCTTAATTATTCCTTAATTGAACGTCGCTTTCTACAACGTATTATTTCAATTCTCTTTGATACTTTTGTGCCAATGCATTCTTGCGATATAAGTGAGCACAAATATCGGGTCATTAAATACTTTATAATGCAAGCGCGGAATATCTATCGTTATCCCCGGGGTGAAACGCAGTTTTCATTCCCGTCGTAAGTTCTAAAGTAATGGAAACTTTAATGGAATTCAGCACACTGCGTCCTCTCGCGCGCCTTTGCCTTCTCGATAAAGTGACAAACGTCCGTTAACTCTCGTCAGGATCGATGGGTTACATAAAAATAATTGAAAATTATCGTCACATAACGGTAATGAAAAATTCGAGCCGAGAAATTCAATGATATCCTTCTTATAGTAATAACAAATTCTTGTCCCGATTTTATCAAATTTAAATCAATCCATTTATAATCTCAATAATTTCGATATGAAGGATTTAATATAATATTAATATATAATATAATATAATATATAATATAATATATAATATTAATGACTGAAATTATTCGACTTCAAGAAATAAAAATTGCGACAAATTAAAATTCTGCTGAACTCAAATCGACTCCGAAAAAAAAATCTACACGCGTATTATATATATTTTCTATATCTTTTTTATTATACATACATATATATATATATTATTTTTTACATCCTTTTACGCACGTCATATTTTAGAAAACTATTTTATCCTTTTTATTATATCTGAAAAATTTTTTCCACACTCTATTTTTTATAATCTTAATAACCCCGATATGAGGAACGTGAAAAGATGCTTACCTCGCATCACGCTGGACCCTAATGCGTCTTCCATCATTATAGGCTTATCTCTTCTTTTTTCTCTCTCTCTCGCACTCTAGATTCTTCTCGGCAACATCCCACGATTATCGGGTAGTGAATCGGCCTTTACGAGACGTGTCGAGCTTTTTCAAGCATAGTGGCGGACAGCATTAGTGGATTCTCTCGAATCCGCGAATGCGAGACAGTGCACAAAGGTCGTCGTCTTTATCTCTCGAGTGTTCGAGTGTCTTGGACAGAGAGACGTCGAGTACAATGCACGCATCGAAACAGTGGCATTTAAGTGCGTCAAGTTATAAGTCAGATTTTCAAAGTCACGAATTAGATGCCATGAATCGGAACTCTCACACAGAAATCATCCGATCCCTGCGAGATTGCGACCTTTATTACGATCGCGCGTCAATAAGTTAAAAGTTAAAGTGTGTGATACAAGAAAAGAAGGTATTTCTTTCCCAGCTAGTTGTCCAAGATTACGTGCTTTATCTTCTTATTATTCTTAGCTTGTTATTCTTATATTTAGCTTATTCCTTATCCGCGAATCCCACGAGAGCGATGGATACGTAGCCGGGAGAAAGAACGGAGCCTCGCTCTTCTATCCCGCGAGTATTGTTATTACAAATTTCTCAAACGTGGGAGAGATACCTCCACCGAGAGTCTCGAGATACCGCATGTGCAGGAACACAACGGTTCCACATGAGCGCGAGCGAGAATATTTGTCTCTCGCCGAGTACCCTCAAAGTTATTAGCTATTTTCAGGATCTCGCAGTTTCCATTTGTTTTTTCACGGAATTAAATAACATCCTCTAATATATATCCGGAAATTTTAATTCGAGCCAGACCAGCCACTCGGGATCGTTTCATCTTTCCGTAGCAACTCTTCCTCTTTTTTTACATTATAATTCTCACGCGAGATTCTTAAACCTCGTTTGAAATTCACGTTATTTGCGATATCGCGATCATGTCTTGAAATATTAATCCAGTTTACATTAAGCGAATGAAAGGAGAGAGACGCTCTCGCAGCGTTGCTTCTTACATATCCAGAATTCTGCGCTCCCTTCTTCAATTACCCCTCTATTATTCCGTCATTTTTATTCCATTTTTCCGGAGTATATCGTGCGCAATTTGAAACTCGTGTGCAATTCGATGCAGCTACTCGACTCAGCTCCGTCCTTCCCTTTGGCCCGATTTTGAATTTAATCGATGCAAGATCGATCCCGATTATCGGCGTTCGGTTCCCTTCCTCGCGAAGTGTTCTCGATGCTCGGCTCTTAATGCTCGCAACACGCGTTCCCTTAATGTCCTCAATATGTGCGGTCACGGACGTGCGTGCCACCGTACGACGATTATCGTCTTATCGATGGCTGCCGATCGGGTGAGGTTACGGCTGACCGAAGATGTCTTTCTCTACTTTCTCAGAAACGTGTCCCTTTCCACTTTCTTCGACGATCAAAATCGATGTTACGATCAATCGAGACTCATCGAACAGTTACTTTCGAACAAATTCCTGCATCCGATTGAGATCGAGTGGTCTCGCTATCGATCTCTCGCGCGAGAAGCTCCTCAAGAGGACTCACTTCCGGAAGTCGATTATATTCGCGGATTACAGGATTCGATACACTTCGATCGAGAGAAATAAATCGCACTTTGTTCGATCGACGATCGTTCGCGTGACGTATCCTTGGAGGACCGGCGAAACCGACGGGGACTACTTAGAATCCTCGGCTTCGGAATGACGGAACGAGCGATTTCGCGGAGCGTTCGTGTTAAGGGTTCGTCGACCGGTTCGATCGACCGGCCTTCCGGTGCGGAACGTGCGCGATACGCCTCACACGGATGCCGCGCGCCGACTGAGGTTGACTGACGATGTCTCGCGCGCACGGCCCCGTGTTCCACGCCGATTTCCGTTGTCACGTGACGTCGGCGTCGCGACGCGCCGTGCCGCGCCGCGACGCGCACAAGACGGCCCTCTCTCGCTCGCCGACGTCGAGGAGCCAACCCTAACACGATCGATATATTTATTGCCAATGTTAAGTATTGGTAGGCCTTCGACGGATATCGGTAAACTGTTAAAAGGGAGGATGAGTTCACCGTTCAAGGGGGTGTGTCTGCTTAAAACGAGTAGAAACTACGTGGCTTATACCTTTTCGAATGGATCTAACGAGGCAAAAATCAAATCTACTTGCACCTGTGCAATTTTAACAATTTCTGATGGAAAGAGAAATGAGAAAAAAAATTTTTTTTTCTTCAATTACTTACGTCTAATTGTACAAATCAGCAAAACTATTTCCGTAAAAAGTAGGCCACAGTGAAACAGCCATTGAGATTGAAGCAGAATTGTAAGGAAAGCTGATTTTATTCCGTTCATAACAACCGCGTTATGCGTTTTTCAATAGCGCAATTTAAGCCCGGGTCTTATGAGAATCGAGTTTAGGAGTGCTGAATGGAGAAGAAATGCGATATTAAAAGAATAGTTGGAGCGGGAATGCAGAGAGAAAGAAACGGGAAAAATAAGAATTGTTATTCCGAAGAAACTATTATTTCGAGAGAGTTTTGGAAGTTTAATCATGTTGACTGAAGCAGCGGCCGTAAATCTAGAGGGAGGAGGCTAAATCTGTTTACATATCTAAATGCGTATAGAATGAGCCAAAATGGACCATATGAAAATCAATGCGCAAATATAAAGTGACGTGAATGTTCATATTTAAAATTACTTGTATATCGTATTCACACACTTTGTATTCGAATCTGACGAAAAATAACCGATAGTAATGTAATACAGCGGAAATTGTATATGATTCGTTAGGTATCGCCATTGTTTGGACGGAATTGACTGATTGAGCCGATAGTCGGGTAATCGAAGTCCGGCTGACAAATAACGGAAGCCTATCAATCGGCCTCGATATAATTCACAGTGTATCCCTATTAAACGGCGGCGACAGATGACATCGCACGAGACCGCAAAGTGGATCACAAAGACGCCACGGATATGGTGAATTAAGCGGGGCACAAGTCGAGACAGTTGACTCGGGCTACGTTTTAATTAAAAAGGGCGACGAGTAAATAGCGGGTAAAGCGGGTAATGTACAGGATGCTTCGCTAACTCTTTGTTAGGAGATCCATTTTGCCGGTGATTCCAATATCGGAACACCCTTTCTTTCGACTTGATCCTGCTGAGAAATAAAAGAGATACCTCTCGAGCTCTCTACGATAAGGAGCGCGAACCGAGCGACTATAAAACGACTCTTAAATGAGATGCAAACGGGAATTGTTTTGCACACTGCGTTTCCGAGCGACCGACAGCCACGCCACAGTTAGTCTATAAAATAAATATATCGCCCGGTGCTCGCGCGATTTTAAATTTTACTAAAATATTCCATTATATTAATGAATGTAATCATGACTCAAAAATATCGCCATTTTAATTTATCTGTTTATTGGATCTTTACAATATAATTGTTAACTAATTTGTATATTCTTCTCAATTATGAATATTAATTATAAATATTCTAAATTAATTAAATGTGCCAATTTGAAATTATATTAAAATAAATTTAACTCTTCAACGTGACAAAGTAAAATTTCCTTACCTAATTGCGACAAGCAAAAACTTAGTTCGAGGAAAGTTTTCTATTTCGAGAAAAAAATTTACTTAAGGGTGAAGTCTGTAAGTAAAGTTAAGGTTTCGAATTGTAAGGCAGCTTTTGTATGCACGTGAAGAAATAAGAATAAAAAATAGAATTTATCGTGTTTTATTTAAGCTTTTCATTATTGTAACAACCGTTGGCGGCTCCCCTCTGAAGTGAAAAAATATATCAAGCTTCCGATATCGACGTAAAATTGCTTCAAGAATTATTGATGTTGCGTAGTCTACTTGCGTCAACATGCAGATCATTAGAGGCAGAGTTTCTAAATCCGGAAGTACGCGTGTACATGAACCGCGTAATGGAATAATAGCTAGATTTATAACATTATAACGGTAATTACAGCGAAGCACAGGCTCCCGCTTTTATAAACTTTCTCGTGAGTTTGACCAACTTTGCGCTTTTCGTTCCCTCCGTTCGAGCTGCTTTTTCTTGTCAAGCTTCATATTAGGTACAACGCGAAACAAAAAATAACAAAATTGCTTTAGGCAGACTTTCGTTAATATCTAACGGAAGTTATAGGATCATGCGGAGTATAAAGAATAACGTGCGGATATAAAAATAATGCGGGAATTCCACGAAAAATTCATCTTGATCGGATAAGACACAGATTTGTAATCGGAATCCCGACGACGCGAATTGTCCGGGTTTCGCAATGAGCTCGACACCGTACAATGTTGAATTGATTAAGTCCGGTTTTTATCCCAAAGCGGATGCAGTACGTATCTCGTCGATGGAACACATTCTCGTGTAACCGTCGAGATGAATCGACCGTAATCCGTATACGATATAATATCTATTAATTATTTCCATCAACGACTTTATGCATGATTGCCTTGATCTTCTCGCGCAAAAATTAAATCCGATAACAAAATTAACGTGGCGTTAATTGGCAAATTCTAAAGAGCTTAATCAGTTTTTCGTCTAATATAAAGCATAAAATTTATATGTATAAATCGCGCGCGCAATTTTTCTATTTCTTTTAAAGATTTATAATTACATTGCTAGAAAAAACATTTATGTATCAAAAGGTTAGATTCACAATGCTTAAGGGCCTAAGCAGAATGGTTGACTTATCATGTTTTAAGACATAAAACAGTATTGTGCGTTGCATTAAGACAAAGGCCAAACCATAAAAATCATAAAACATGATAAGTTAGCCATTCTGCTTAGGCCCTAAAAATAAAAAAAAAAGATCAGGACAGCAATCGGAGAGTTAGAAGTTACTTTATAATTTCTAAAAAATCTTTGCATTAGTCCAAAATCAATTTGTGAAATATTCAAATCTCTTTCTCTTCCTCATAATAAACAGAAAAGCAAATCTAAAAGCGCCAATGTTTCCTTTCCGATTAACACTTCTCAGACGCGGATGCCGGTGGTGACCGAAAATCAGAAGTCGAGTGTTGCACGCGACACGTGGTTCGAACGCGGAACGTTTATTGCGTGCAGAACCCTGGCCTTTCCGTTTCCATGTTGAATGACCGAATACACAGTTCCTGATCATTCGACTCCGATTTCGTCGCAATTTCCTAACGGACATTTCCTAACGAGTTTTCAGAATCTGGCGAAGCTTGCTAACTCAGCCAGTTAGCCAAGTTCAGTTTTGCATTCGTATCAATCGTCCGTGAGTAGCACGCGCACAATACCGCTTGTTATGCCCTATGACAGACCTGACGGCCTTTTAGATATGGAAAGCAGGTAGCACGAAAATTAACATCTGTTTATCAACCCATTGTTCTTTCATGTTTTATTTTTAATTCTATTAACTCAATGATTACTTCGAAGTTAATTTAACGAAAAGATAGAAAAACATTGTTTATTAAGTTTTTAACACTGACATAATTTAAGATATTACTATTTAAGTTCAACTGAAATTTTATTATATGTTTAAATCACGATTTGTGCTTTCCGAGATGTTTAATATTCACATTCGCAAAGCTTTAGCAACGAAGTTTGTACAAGTTTTTGAAAAAAAATATATTTAGCATTAAAATAAAATTTAAAACGGAGTATATGGAGATATGTACATACATATTTATTTGAAACTGTAGCTTTAAAACTGTAGCGCTACAATTGCTTAAAACAGCGACGCTCTAAAAAATTACCATCGCATCTTGTTTAAAAACTTGAAATCATTCAAAAAGTGTTTCTTAATTATTAATATTTCAATTTCAATTTTAGAATTTTACTTGAATAAATACAATTAAATCAACTTCTAATTAAATTAAATAATTATGTGTATCAAAATTGAAATTATCTTCTACTGTATAAGAAATGTAACTTTGCAGATAAACAGATGTAAAATATTTGTACTCTGTATTTTGCCTACGTAAAACAGTTGTGAATTAGTAAAAGCCTTTCGGTCGGAAAAAAATTAATCAAGTAAATACGATCTTACGTTGCAGTTCTGCATTTTCAATTACCGTAGACTCATCTTTCGTTGTTCCCTTGCGGATAATGATGATTAATGCTTGCCCGTGCGATGTCCATTAGGATCTGATTAGGGAAATGATGTAACGTGCTCTGTTGCTGACATCTCGCGTTACTCTCAATACTCAGCGAATAATTCAGAATTTTTGGAATTAATCCCCGAGCGGTGCGCATAAAGCGTAACTTGCGTCGCGCATATCTTCTGCTCATGCGCCAAATCAAGACCGTACACGTCGCGGAAAGCACCATCTCGCATCGTTTCGAAATCGTTTCGTTTCATTCTCCCTCTCGCCATCGTCCCTCTCATTGTTCATTCTTTGTTACATGTGAGAAAGAAAGACCTGAGTGTCTCGCAGATTAATTTTCTGTGATTATGGATACTTTGGGAAATTTTTGATAAATTTTCTTAAATGAATTGACTTCTCCAATCGTATAATTCTGCATAGAAATCAGCGTATAGAAGAAAACGAATATTTTTTTTTTGACTTTATTGTCTGTTTAAGGTAGATATACAATATTTCAATTCCAATTTTAGAATTTTACTCGATATACATTACTAAATACAATTAAATCAACTTCTAATTAAATAAAATAATTATGTGTATCAAAATTGAAATTATCTTCTACTGTATAAGAAAAGTGCAAAGTACAAAACAAACAAACATTCCACACCTGTTTATCTACAAAGCTGCATTTCTCATACAGTAGAACATAAATGTCGTCCGTTAATCCGAATTGCGCACGTGGGTGGGCTTTGACTTGGGCTGGTTACGGTCCTGGCGAGGCAGGTTGGTGGCGGAGGCCGCGACACGAAGAGGCACCCCCTCACCGTCACCCACGATGGGATGAAGTCGCGGTATCGTTGTTTCGTACGCTTTATCGCGCGACGCAGCACTCGCGATTAACGCGCGCCGTGCGTCATCGTCGTCATCACCGCCACATCGGTGTCATTGTCGTCGGCCGTATCGCGAAAGCGTCTCGCGCCAGCGACACGACGGGCTCACAGGGGATAAACCGAGGGTGTTAGACGCTCTCCCCGAGGGTGGGCGGTGTCAGGTTAGGTTCCCTTCCAAGGGTGAGTCTGATAATTTCAGAATATAAGCACTTAATTCCAATTAATTCGTCTTTCATCGATTGACTTCTCGTTTCTTACTGAATAATTCAGTAATTGGACAGGATGTACGAACAATCGTGGCATACGGCATGGTAATCAGCCCTGAATGACGCTGAAACGATTTTACGTCTCTTCCGATGAAAGGCATTGCTTTGTTTACGTTGCGCTTTTCCCGGAGCAGTGTGCGCTCTTGCGTCTTTTTCTTCCTCTCTGAAAGCGTCAGTGCAATTTGACGGTGCAGAAGCCGGGAAATTTCTCTTTGGAAAGATTGAATTTTCTGGTCGCTAGAAAAACTTAAATTTTTTGTTAATTATTTTCAGATGAGATAAAACCAGGTATACATAAAAATAAATTATTTTGTTTTGCGTGTCTATTATTAAATTGACACTCTCTATTCATTTATCGGCCTTTGCTAACATTTACTGACATACTTCTTGAAACCTTGTACTTTATCTATAATTAATATTTTATGCTTTTGCATTATTTAATTTAAATAATGTCATTGTCGAACACTTGAATATTTTATAGTTTGTTTTAATAGGTATACAGTAACCGATGTACAAGATAAAATTAATAAATATTAATATTCTCGGTTGTTAGGGTTTTATGTCTAATAATAATTTTATATATTTTGTCTTTATAGTTTTTAATTCTTTATTGTTCATCTTAAGAATGTTTTAATAATTTATTAATTTTAAACGATCTAATTCGAATTTTATTCTTAATTTTATATAACGTGTCTTTCGTGACGTATGCATGTATTTTAATATATTTATATCTGTAGAGTCTTAATTTTTTTATAAGGTGCAATTACAAAAGTAAAATTACAAATAGAATTTTTTTTCTGACATAAATATAAAATGGGCTTCAAAAAGATTATAATTATTCAATTAAAAATTTTATATAAATAAATTTACAATTCCATAAGTGTTTATTTGAAATAGATATCTTTTTACAAAATTTACTTTTTATGCAAATGCTTCATCTATCTTTTATTAGAACGACGCATTTAGATTATAATTTCGAATGCAGGAAAAGAACTCTCGTCTTTTGAACCTCACAAGTATGCTTACGCATGATAGCGAGCAGCACGCAATCTAATCCGCAATTTCGCTCGTTCCACTTCTGCACGCATCTGGACCGCTTTGTACCTGCGAAAAGGGCGAGGTTCGCGAAACGCGAAACGTTACGGTTCAGGATCGTATCCTGAAATTAATTCCAGCGTGCATGAAAATTTCATTTTGAGCCCACTTTAAACAATCTATAAAATGTGTCAGAATTTAGGATAGAATTCTATTTATCATGTGTCGAAACATTTGAGAAATCAGAAACATATGTATATATAATATTAAATATTAAATTATACATGAATATATATTGAAATACGTGGCATATGACATTATAATACAGAATTCTATCTTGAAACCTGACGCGAATTATTCAAAGCGTAATTTTAATAAAATAATAGAAATATTAATTTATAATTTGACAATAATAATTATTATCGCAAATAATACTCGTATTTTCAAATAAATATCGTTAAATTATAGTTATTATATTATAGTTAAATTATATGATAGCATTTTAAATACAGTTATTAAATATTTCTATAGTTAAGAAATGAATCTGTACTATCTATTCTAATCTGTCTACCTGAGTGCTTCTCTTAGAATTAATCCTTTCAGTATTCATATATTCATCTGTTTTTAATAGTCTCGCGTATATATTTCAAACTAGTAAAACAAAGTTTCCCATTCAAATGCTACAAATATAGCTAGACTTAAATGCCACCGTTCACTTTTTAATTTGATTCAGAAATACCATATTTCAAATATAAATATTAAATGTTCACACAATAAACTATTAGGTTAATGAATTAAGGAAAAAATAAGGAGAAACAACTTTTTACATTTAGGAAATTTAATTTAATATACAAATTAAAATTTAACAGTTTATTATATCAGATTTAAAATTTACAAAAATTATTTTGTTATTCTTTCGTTCTTTATTAGTAAAGGTAAAGTGGTAAATGTTTTTAGATTTGCATAATTCACGTAATATAAATATGCAATTATAAGTGGAAAAACATAGACATTATTATACAAGAATATAAATATACAAGATAAAATAAACGAGATAGCTTTCAATGAGTGTGAGAAGCAGTATATTCTGACATAAAATTAAGATGTATTGCAAATTCACCATCGTGATGCAGAATAAAAGAGCCGGGTGTTCTTGTTTCGATAGAATAACAAGAAAGCCGCCAAGCTGGCGGGCCTAACGAGCTGCGTGTCGACGATGATGGACGACGAGGAGCAGGAGGAGCTCCGTTGTACCGGCAGCGACGTCGAAATCGAGGAATACACCGACACCGAAGAGTCGCCATACGCCGCTTATCAGGCCGGTGGAGATAAGCTATTCGATACGGATCGCGAAAATTGGCAGAAGCTCCGTTTCCTGGGTACCCTCCTGTCCGTCGTGGTATCAGTTACCGTCCTCGTTATCAGCTATCCGCTTTATCTAGAAAGCGTCGCCGCTGTCTCCAGCGCTTACACAGGTAGACGAACGCGTACACGTGCATCAAAACCCGCGTATACATACACACACACACACGCCGCGATGTAGCCTCGATGGTTACACCCACGAAGGCACACGTGATATCTAAATTAATGTGTAACGCCAAATTGAGCGGCCAAGCCCGACCGAGCGGATCTGGCAATTTCGGGATTTCAGGATTAGACATCGCGGGGATCAATTTCTCGGGATCGCAATTACTGCAAACAATTTATTTATATCCGTGAACGCCATGTGTCCGTGAGATATGCGCGGCGTATAACTCTCGGGATCTCGTCATTTCCAAAATTACAATTCGCGTTGGCTGAATAACATCACGAGAGAAGCAACCGGGTCACGTGAAGCACTATAATCAGAGATCTAAAAAATCTTCATCATAAAAAATCATTCAAAGAGATCTTTAAAAAAATTCGCAATATACATATATGTATATGTACATACACTGTAAACTCCTATGGGTTGCCATTGCTCCTATTCGATTAATTTGACTAAAACAATGAGATAAAATTAGCGACATATTGAGTAAGCCTTATTTAATATGTTGTTAATTTATCTAATTTAACTTCCATGTTAGTCAAAATTTTACCTTCCTTTTAGTCAAAATTAATGAAATATTAAGTAGGAGCAGTGGCGACCTATGGAATAGTTAAAAATGACTCAAATTGAGTATAATTTGACACTATGAATTTAACAGTGATAATATGCCAAAAGTTGAAAAAAAAAGAAATATTTAAACTCAATCTTGTTGTTTTTGATACTTCTATTTGTGGATTTATTAACTGTTGACTTATTTATTTTTTAACGTTACGAACTGAAACGCGAGAATGGAAATATTTATTCGACTAGAATAGAATCAAAATTGAACGTTGCTCCAATTACACGGTAGATTCATTAATATTAACAATTCAATTAATTTGGTGACAATGTCGTTTCGATCTTTTCAACTCGCTCAATTCACGATTTAATATATTCCTCGATTCATTTGACGCTTTCGTAACTCCCGTAGGACTCCTCTTCACTACCCTGTGTTCCGCCTGCATTTTGGGGTTGGTGTACTTCGTCGTGGACAGGGTGTCACCGCCGCCGCCGCTAGTACCGAACAGCATGCGAATCAAGATACCCCGCTGCGGCCTGATCAAAATAAGCACTCTGTACGCCCTCTCGGGAATCCTGATTACTCTGTCGCTTGATCAGAATAAGGTGCTGTGCCATTTGCAGGATCCGATAAAGGGCATCACCCTCGTCTTCTCTCTCGTCTACTACTTCTTCTTTTGTCGGAAAAGTGAGTGCCTTAGGAAAATTGAATGTGCTATGTTGAATGTTATCAATGTTTTATCTTATCATAATGAACAAAATAGCTTGACATTTGTGTCGGAATAGACACTTTTTTGCGACGAAGCGTGCACTAAACAGATACAAATTTTCATTCAGGACACACATTAAATATATATTGTTGTTTTATATTTAAATATAAAATTTATACATAGAACATTAAGACAAAATTGAGGATTATTCCGCGGTACGGAGTTAGTCTTAAAATAGCGAAGAGCCATTTTTTTAAATTAATTTTTTGTAATTATATCAATTACCGGAAATATTTTTTAGAGATAACTTTTCTTGTAATTTTTTTTCGGAGCGTATATCCTTTCCCTGGATGCAGATTTACGGAATACCGAGCGTATTTTCCTCGAATGTTTTCAGTGATGAGCCTGCAGCGAATATTCTCGAGCACGACTATAATAGTGGGTCTATTCATCAGCGTCGATTATGGTCTCTGCGACGAGTTCCGTTGTCGGGGAAGGGAGGTTTCCTCGCACACGACAGCCACTATAAGGGAATCCTGGGGTGCTCGGGCGGTTTGGACGTTCGTTTACGTGGGCGCTCTTGCCGCCTTCGCCATGTTCTTCACCATGCTCGAACGCCATTACACCACCGGGGTAATTTATCATCGACATTCTCGCGCAAATCACGGTTTATTTGCAACACCCGCGGGCTCTCCCACCGATGATATATCGGCGTAATTTTTATTAAAATCAATCTCGGGAGAATTTTTAATTTCAACTCTCATCAACGAAGAAACGGGATTTTTATTAAGTAAAAGAAGATGAAAAATGCTTTAAGATTTTTCATCTTCTTTCCTTTGCTAATTATATATACATATTTATGAAGAGAGGATTGTGCCATTTATCGCAGATCGTTCCTGTGTACTCTCTTACGGACGACCCAAAAACGTCTTTTCTCTTCTCGGATATTTGCGGACAAGTCGGTTTTTTGTTTGACGTATTAGTTTTTCGGCCGTCAGATTTTCGTTTACATCTTCCGAACAATTGATTTCGGTGAAGCGAGTGACGTCCGTGATCTCCCGTTTCCAGCAACAGAATGTGTGCCAGATGTTGACGACGCAGCACAGCTCTTTTCTATACACGGTGTCCCGTCTGGTGTCCTCACGCGATATCCGTCGCCGTGGCTCCGAGGATGAGGGCGGCCGACTGCTGCACGTGACCGATCCAGATCCCACGATAAAGCCGAAAAGTTACCCCAAGCCACCGGTGATGCAAACCCTTTTTTACATACACGTCATTGCTTTCTTCGCCATTCTGACGTTCTGCTGGCTCGACACTTTGCCCGGTGTCGGCAGGGTGAGTGGCATAAAAAGAGACATATCGCTTATCTACCACTTATCGACGACAAGTCAATTTTCGGGAAATTTTTCTCAGCCGAAAATCTTTAAAGCACAAGCACCTTTAGTTCTCTATATCAGTTATTTTTAATTTGAAAGAGAAAGAGAGAGAGAGAGATATTTTAGAATTGATTTACCATGTTTATGTTGTATTTTGAATTGTGGATTTTAATTTAGAATTTTAAGTGCTAACATGTTTTTAAAATTTAAAGCCGAATCAATTATATTTTCATATTATGACAATTGTAGAATTTTAAAACCTATAAACAAATGGCTCTCTTTCTTCCTCTGTTCCCTATAGAGAATATCAGTTCTCAAAACATACTTCACTTAAAGAACAACTCCTTTTAATGACATTCCAGGGTCTGTCACCCGTAGAGCTTTATCGTACCGTCGAACGCGGTCTGGTATGTCACTTTAAGGGTGGCAATCAGTGCGCGAACATTTCCAGTCACGGATGGATTTTCCTGTTCGCGTACGTTGTCTTTGCGATCTCGATCCTCAACTTCCTGTCGTTGTGTGAGAGCGCGGTGTTCAGTGTGGCCACCGCGACTATCTCGCTCCCGCTGTCTGGTATTTGGTGGAGTATTTACAGGATGGACGTTGGTGGACACGGGGGTAAATACGTGATGCATGAAATGTTGTAGCTTCAACTTGAATTTTGTAGCAATTTGCCTCGCAAAACTTTACGTGACATAAATATTAAAGTAGATAACAGATTTTAAAGCAGAAGCTAGTCGCGTAGAGAGACAGGCGAATCAAGCAAAATTGATGAAAATTTATTTTCTGTCGTGAATTAATCTCCGAAAATCGCGGATGTTTAATACAGCAGAGATAAATTTTTTTAACTTTCCTTTTTAAGAAGATATTTTACATGTTATATTCTATTTATAAATTATCCGGATTTTTGACTGTCAATTTCAAAAAGGAACGTGACACATCGCGTATCATTTTCTCACAGACTTTGCTTTCCGAGTGATCGGAGCGTGCAATCGTGAAAAAAATCAAAGTTCTAAGGAAAAACATTAAAACAGGTTCCATCTCCTGGTCGCCGGGCGTGACGGGCGAGCTGATCTGCGCCTTGCTCGGTCTTCCTGTCGTGCTGCTCGGTCTGGGTCTGCTCGTCAGATCCCACTTCAGAGACACCCAGATTCCCTACCAGACCATCCAGCCGCCCGACATTCAACCGTCCGACATGCACCCGCACGAGGCCTGTCACAGATGAATCTCTTTTTAACACGTAGCCCGGCCTCGTGACGAGGCCCGCACCACGTGCGATGATCCACGGAAATGAATTCTGATCGATTCGATGGGTGTGACGATGAGCCATCGTTTTCACGTCGAATCGATCGGAGTGAACAATGTGACGAGACAAATTTTACCGAGCCGAAGTAATAATGTTATTGTTGTACAATTGACAGATATATTTTGTCGACTGTTCCCAGATTGCGCCGATGCTCTTCCTTCGATCGCGACGTCACCAAGGTAAAATGAGATCTTTGCGTACGTATATTCTGTCGTGCTAAGATACATGTGCATTGATGGCAGGTGGCTGATTTAGCGTCAATTAATTCTAGCCATAATGTAATTAGCAATTCTTCTTTAAAAATGGAGGATTATATAGAAAAGAATTCTATCAATTTAATTCTATTAAGACAGATAATTAATTTAATTTGAAAGTTTTTTATTTTATTAATATTTATTATAAACAAATTTAATTCAATATAATTTAGTTTCCTATATAGCCTTTAATAATACATTAGTATCTTATTTATTAAGAAATGATTTCCACATTTATTTGGGATTATACCATTCTGGCTCTTAGACTGCGTTTTAAAGACCGAAAAACCTATTCAGCGCGTAGTTGACTGGGCAAAAGAAAAATGTACTTGATGAAATTATTATGCAAAGAGATCCACCATCAACCGTATAAAGCTTATTATTATTAATTTGATATACTCTTAACGGTCAAATTTAATTTATTAATTATTAAGTTAATTTAGTTGAAATTAAAATCCTTGTAACAAAAATTACATTTGACCAAAATTAATTGATGTTAAAAGAATCAGCTAAAAATTTCTGAATGGGGTCTATTGTTTTAAATACAATTTATACGCGCGCGCGCATACGCCTGCAAAATTTATTTTTCCGGGAATTCGCAGCGCGCGCGCGTATTTGTGATAAGAAAAAGCAGCAATATCGATAACTACCCATATGCGAAAAGAAGAAAGGTGCCGGTGGTCGTGCGGGAAGGGAAAGAGAACGAAAGCGATCAATGTTTCCTACATATTTGCCAAACGCGAACGTCCGCGCCGTAACGCGCGCGCGACAACGTTGTAGCCGATTTATATTTTATTTTGATAACGAGATGTTTTATATATTTTCGAAGAAGTTACACGTGTCGAGAACCGGGGTAGAAAGATAACGAGGCAAAGGGCCCAAAAAAATATTCTTTCTAGCTGCAAACCCGTGTGCACAGGAGTTTCTTAAGAACCAGTTTTACTTGATTTTATTGAGATATACGAGGACCAGTTTTGAAATAATATTAATTAAACATTTTTAATCATTCAACTATCCTGAGAATTATCGGGAGTATTTCTTCCTTGACATTTCTTCCATTTCTGTCTATACATAAAATATACACGTTTTCCAGAAATAAATCACTTGAAAATAACAAATGATTTTCAAAGAAGGATCTCTTATAATACAATGAAAATCTATGCTGCGCAGCAATTATTCGTCTAAATGAGAGATATCAATTTAATTTAATTAATAATCCTCCTCCTGTCCCTAGTGCCAATCAAACAGTTAATCTCTATTGAACGTCCCACGGGAATCAAACTACTGCTATACTACTTAGAGATCGTCAAATAGGGACCGGATATAGAAATTCCCTTAACGACGTTAAATCATCAGAAATGAAATCGTAAGCTTAGCCTCGATCGAGCACATCGAGCAACAAGTTTGTAACCCTGTGCACGCGGATGTAGATGACCCTGTCATTTCGCCACAGACAGAAAGACTTGAGAACGGTCCGTTATGGCTGAAATCGCGGTTTGCAGCTTCCACGTTGGAAATGAATTAATAAGTGAATGAGCGGGTGCGCGTATGTGATTTTCTCTCTACTACGTTTCCGCTAGACATTAGACAATTACTCTATCAGTATAACTTGAGCGCACAAACTGTTTACGAACTAATTGGGTCCTGGCCGCGCGCCGGTTAACTTCGCCCTGCTATCAATCTATAAAACTCGTCGCGCGTCCACGGAAGTTTCCAAATAATGTTAACCGCCCGTTTACGCGCCGTTAGCAAAAATTTCTGCCAAGGCGTATCTTCCTTCTCCTAATCATAGTGCCAATTAATGACTGTGTTATCCCCCTCAAGCCCTACCTGTGTCCACGAAAACATGGGGCACGTCTTTCAATCATTTGAAATTGAAAATAAGTATTTATTTTATAAAAAGAATTACTTTTAAGAGTTTTTTGTTATCTTCTCTTTGTTGCAAAATTTTACACCCATAAAAAGTATTTTACGTTCAAAGTGATTTTTCCTATAATTTCATATTCTATGCTTACTATTTTACAGCAAAAACATATTCTTCTTTCAATAAAAATACTTTTTTTATCTTAAATGCTCTTGTTTATAGTATATTTTTCTCTTTATTTCAGAGGAATCCTCTTGAGGACAATATAAGAGTAAAATCCTCTAAGATTTAAAGGATTCCACGTACATAAAAATTATCTTTTTTGGGTGTACATTTATCAAACGGTCATAAATTTATATTTTTATTTTTTATTGGATTATGATCAATATCGCTGATTCTTGTTTTAACATTATTCTCTTTCAGTATTCCAAGTTTCCTTGTCGCTTACTTGACAATACATCTTATAAGTTGCTAATTGATAATATATTTTATGTTGATATTTTTCTTGAAATGCATAATGTTATGAATTTTATTTGCATCTTCTCGATTATCAGATAATTTTCGCTTTATTAATTAATATTTCTCTTTATTAAAATATTATTTTCATATTTTTTACTTCACTTTTTCCTGTTTATCTATTTTTTGTTTCTTTTTTATCGTGAAATATCCGTCAGTTATAAATTTTTGTAGAACTAATTCTTTACTCCCTGTCTTTAAAACTTTAAAACACTCTTTCTTCTCTCTGTGAAATAATCAAATAATCAAACTTCTCTGAAAGAACAAAAAGGAAAATCAAAAGTTCAAAAACGGCTCAGAGCGATCTCATGAAATGGAAAAAAGAAAGAATCGTGCCAAAACTGACGAGTCTCGTACGACTCGACTTAAGCTAATTGTAAGTACTCCATACGCGTTTGCATAGTGGTCGCATTACTATTTCGAAATAATATTAACGATGATGAGATAATAACAATAGTAACATGTAAGTGTCGTTATTTATGTCAGGTGTCGAATCGCGACACGCGGCGTAGCTCGTTGACAGCGATTATTGAATTCAGGCTGTAAGTTAAGTAGATCGTAAGTCAGAGGAAGATATTAATTTTGTTGGAAGTATGTCAATATCGAATTCTACACGGGAAGGAAAACAGCTATACGTCCACATTTTTTACAGTAGCAGTAATGGCGAGGCGTTTTAAGGGAAAGTAAGTAACTAACTCCGCTGACTGAGTGCAACGATAATAAAGTTAGTACGTCACTCTCTCCTTGTTGCAGTCAGTAGCTTCGTCGATAGATCGACTACCGCTGAATGTCATAGTAGTAGCCCTCGTAATGAAGTTGAATATACTCTCTTGTGCTGTGTCTAACATAAATATAATTAATCGAAGGTTTTGGCACAGGAAAAGAAATCGACGAGATCAGTTTATAAACTTCTTTTAGTAGAAAAGAAACTTTAACGTCTCTTTACTGTAGCGAAAATTTGTTAGCGGTGTCATTTTTAATTTCCAACAAGGTCTTCGCTCTATTCGTCCATTTTTCCAAATTTAGAGAGTAGTTTGAGCAAAATTTGAAACAATTCCTTAGTGCCAAAGCCTTCAATTTTAAATATGTACAAGAACAGTTTCTGCGTATGTACTTTATACACACACATATATATATATATATATATTATATACATATATATATTTGTTAATTCTTGAACGAATATGCGGCGTGTAGTATAGAGATACAATTTATTTATAGATGCCAATATATACGTCGCACAATTAACTTAATATTCTATACATATACATATAAGAGTTCAGATGAAGGAATTGAAGCACAATTTGAAAAATTGCTAGACATTTCTCCCGTTCGTCCTTATTCGATTCCAGTAACGAGACTGAAACAAAGATGCGAAATCGCGTCGTGCATTTGACTCTCCACATAACTGAACATTGAAATGCAATAATTAAATCGTATTAACTTCCTCTTGTATTCAAGACTTTGTATGTTTTTGCGATAAGTATTACTTTCGATTTTAACGTATTCCGTTGTGATACAATATTTCGCATTAGTTTTGCCTCCGTCTCTCTACATCTTGTTAAGTAAAATCATCTAATACATTAGAAACGGTTGTAAATCATTTTGTAAATTGGGATCACGATGACAGCAAATGATCGTGTCTCGTACTATATTCCCTTCAGATCTCGACGCTTTAAAACAATTTTATTAATAATCTATACTGGGTGTCTTCCCGATAACCCATCGCGCAAAGTTCCGATCGTAAAGCCTTCAGAGAAAAGACACGCGTGTCATTTTTAGAGAAGAAAAAGATGTGGCCATTAATTGTAATTAACTGATAATTTCTCGAACATAGAGATGAATATTGTAAGCAATAGACTAGTTATTTCTACACAATGATTCTGTCGTCGGCTGTTATGAACACGTTAATATCCGCGAAAACGCGGAAGATAACATTGCATTGTTCGTATATGATTGTTACCGTCTTCTGCAGCTTTATCGAAGCATCTAGAAAGAGTTAGACGCGATAATCGCAGTCCGACCGAGACGTTGTTGCGAATTGTTGCAGGTAATATACGCTACTTGTCGTCCGATATGTCGCTTGGGATTTGTTAACGATGCATATTAAAGTCGCGTCGTGTAATTTTGCAAGAGGTAATATACGGAAACGAGAAGCTTCGCTCAAAATTGTGATGCCATCTCCAATATCGCTATTGTGAGCGCTTCCGATTGTTGGGTATAATATATTAAATGTGCTAATATACATATATATATACTTATATAAAAAGTTATTGTTATATCTTTTCTCCTAATTGAAAAAATTCATCAGTTACAATTAACTTCAGTGTCAGCTATAAATTGATTAACTAAAAGGACTTCAAGTACTTTGTTGTGCAAAATAGAGAATTACGCGATAAAACTTTTATTATAACATAAAACTGACATTATAAAAAATATCTTAAATTTTGTTATTAATCTTTATTCTCAAAAACTAACCAGTGAAAAAATTTTAAAGAAATTTACATGCTGACATGTGAATTTGTGAAAGAGTTTTTACTATATTTTAATTTTTATGTAATTCTAAATATTTCTAATTCTTTTAAAATCTTCTTAAAATACAATCTTTCCCTCTGTTCAGAGCAAATTGTAGATACTAATGCCTTTATTTTGACATAAAAGCGAATAACTGCGTTTATGTAAAGTTTAAAATAAAAATCGACAAGATCAGAGTTTGCGGACGGTAAATTTGGCCGTCTTGTGTACATTGCCTATCCTGTCGGACATCTTCTTGCCGCCACGTACGTAATCTTCGTACCGCACCTCGGCGAGTGACTCGAAGTTTAGCTGTTCAAAGATTCGTTGACTGAAAATTGAGGCGGCGACGGCGAACACCACCTCCGGTCGCACGTGCTCGTTGACAATTTTGTCGGCTACGCAGATCTGCTTCAGCTTCCTGGAGTACAAGCCGCGTGCGACCTCGAGGCTCTTCTGCGTAATTTCCAGGCCGATACCGCGCTGTTGACACTTCGGATCCGTGCCTATGTAGAAGATTTCCATTGCACCCCGCGCGTTGTATTTCTGGAAGATGTCTACTCGCGATTCTATCTGATAATTAGAGTAAGTAACATGATTCAGCATTCCTGGCGATAAACTCATTGAAATCTGCTGTATGCATTTCTTAGATTAGATGAAAATAAACGTTACTATTTTATTTACGAGAAACTACCTTATCAATTTATTCGTAAATTCAGTCAACGTTCAATTAAATTCAGTTCACTCTTTTCTTCCAATTATACATTATACATACAACATTTTATGAGAAAATTTGGACAGAATTATTTTTATTAAATTTTTTTTGCAATGTATAAAATTGTAAGATTGTTCGGATAAAAAAAATGAATATTTTAGATCTTATTTCAAATGCAATTGATAATGCTAGGTTTGATTGATAGTAGGAAAGTCATTTGTCGCTGAAAATAGTTATGCGCAAATAAGAAATTCTTTCGAAGAAACGAGATGGTATGTGCAAATGGCTTTCTGAAGATTAATTAATATGCGCAAAAGCGATCGCGATAGCTACGATACTTATCGTTATTTGCTAAAGAATTTTAAGATCTAAAAGGAAACTAGAGCACTCGTGTTGACATTGTTGATTGCAGCGTGTATAAAATGATATAAATCACAAACTCACGTCGTCGATGAACTCAATCAGTTCGCGGCACGAGCGATGCTTGATGTTATTTTCTATGAAAAACGCGAAGGGATCCACTTCTTCCGGCTGGGGAGGCAGCTGAAAATATAAATAGACATTTTAGAGAAATATAAATGACAATTAATAATCTTCCTTCACTTTGACAAATCGTCTTTACTTTAATACATGCCGTATACAAATAATAGAACATGCAATATCTTCTTTATCTAATCGTCTATAAAACGCTGATACTTTTTACGATATTGCGGTCGTTTACGATAATTGAAAGAGATGTCAATTCAACAAATTAGTCGATCGCGAGCCTTCAATCGTAAAGACGTACGAGTCGCAACGAATTATTTATCAGACAGACGGTCGACGATAAAATCTACGACGTGTCAGAAATAAAGTCATATTTATATCGATTATTTATATCGATGTTTAAGAAACCGCGCTTTTTGTACTTGCATGTAACTTGTTGAATGACACGGCGACAACGCGATCCGATCGATCGACCGCGATCACTGTGCACCCGTCCTTGATGACCTCCCTGAAGACCAATTGCATCTCTTCGGGAGCGCCAGGATCCTCATACATGCCCATACCGATTGCCATATTCTCTTGTCGCATGGAAATCTGCTGTATGCTCATGGCATCCTCGATTCTGTCTCTGCTGAGCATCCTGAACTCTATGGCGCCTGTACGATCGGTGCCGAGGCAGACGGGCATGATGCGTCCTGGGGATTCGCCTGGAAGAAACGCTATGGCATCACTATAGCTGATCGATACACGCGCAAGTTTATCACTCTCGTCTTGCGCACCCCGTTCCGCTCTTTTTTTTCCATCAAGCGTTGTATCGAATTCGAGTAGGAGGGAAACGAGGAAGAGTCTTAGATCGTTTATTTCTTGAAATTTTTTAAATCGCGTACGTTTTATCGAGCGTGAAACTTTGTATAAACGACAAAGTCAAGTATGAAATCTTATATCTGAATATTTCAAGTGTTAGTTGCAAATAAGAATTAAGAATGATATTCGAGAAGATTAAAAAATATTTTTAAAATATCTGTGAGTTAAGAATTCCACTACTTTATCACATTTTTTTTTATAACGTTCAATTATTCTCGGGATAGATATTCACAATTCCTGAAGCACACTGTTCTTCGTACCTGATATGTGGTACAAATTTTTTATATTAATTTTGACTCTATGGGGAAAAAATTCAATTGAAAGCGGCCGCGAGGCGCGAAGTGTGAGCAAGGCGAAACTTCACTCTGAAGCACCAGACGAAAACGGTCTTACCGAGTCGAGATTCGCTAGCGGTGTCTACTGTCGACAGAACGCCGAGGTATCGCCGGGAGATAAAAATTGCATCGTGAGTCGCTCCCCATTGTGCACGTCCCGTTCGATTACAGACGCTATCGTAACAACACGCAGCGATTGATAATCGGTTAATTGCACGTACCCCAGACTATCCGAATTGCTAAAAAGCCTCGCTCTGACTTCCTCGTTATCGTTATCGTACTAACACTTTACTACAGTAGATACATAGAACAATTTTGCGCCTTATCGCCGATAGATCTTATTTTCCGCGAAAACAGACGAGACGCAAGCTGATTTATTGAACCTTTGTGAAATAGGTAATCTAAGGTTTATTCCGTTTAATAATATCATAATTCTGCATACAATACACTGTTTAGACTAACGGTTTTGCAGCATTTGCGCAACATACTTTAATGGCTAAAGCTCGCTTTAAATCTTAAACAATAAACTAAATCACATTAAATATCAAAACAAGATTCTATCAATCATTTCCTAGATAAAAACGCATGCAGAAAAATTTTAGCCTCATTTTAATTTTAAAATATAATGTATAATATATTGCGTAATAAGTCTATTTAAATTTAAAAATCAATAATTCTAAATTTAATTATTGTAACGTGTAGCAATCTTTAAAAATTGATGCCTAAAATAAATTCATATTTAATTATAACAAAATTAATTAATTAATTAATTCTATTTCAGCAAAAGATATGCGTTTTGCAAAATCTTCTTATGACACGTATTGTGAAATGCTGTGAACGGAAAGATGCAATAATTGTGCAATTATTACAAAACTTTCCTATAAGTTTGTATATCAAACATAAAAAAAATTAAATTATGGATATGAAATTCTATCCTGAATAGTAACGCAAATTATCGTTTAAATGGACTTTAAGTCTCTTGATGAAACGATATTCGATATAAGTAATAACATTGATTTATTAACTGCATAAGTAATTATCAATTAGTCAATTTTTCGAATAGCAATTGTTTAATCCAAAGGCTGTAAAGAAAAAACAAAAGATAATTATTGGGAGAACCATTCTAAATTTTATTCAGCGCATTTCATTAAATATCTGACAATATTTGTATAAAACTGAATATATTTAATCATTTATTAAATATACTAAATCATGACCATATTTATTGTTAATATACTGTAAATATACTTGGAAATATACTAAATCATAACCAGCATTTTGTGCAAGTAACATTATGCAACTTCATAAAAATAACATTACTTTGAAACATAGATAAGATACATAAATACATAGATAAGATACTGTAATAATGCATTATATAATGTTATAGGGGATATGACTAATACTATGGTTGTTATATTGTCACACGCGACTCTTCGAGTCTGATATATTCTTCCACCATTTCACTACTTCTTTTATGTCATGTCGTAGGATATGACTGTCGAGCACATTATCCTAATTCTATTGAGATATTATTATTCCAAGAACATGGCATCAATTTATCCTTCCGCTATGATCCATTTATATGCACGTATCAATAAAAACGATATATTTCAATCGCGCGTAATATTTTCTTCACTCGGTACAATTGTTCCTTATATGTATATAAAATTTTATCTTTTCTAACTCCCTCGAATTTTTCATCAAATTAAACGCGCAAGTATTGCTTAGAAATAGAACGCAATATAATATTAATAGATAGTCAGAGAGATTATCAGATAGATTATTTTAAGCTTCTTATGTTCTTGTAATAGTTGAGCTTTCTATTAAATTTTTAAATCATCATATATCTTAAAATCTTTCGATTTTTCCAATTATTCACATAGCATATTTTCTTTATCGTAAGATTTTAATAAAAACAAATATTACCGTGAACAAGTTATAAGAAAAATTAAGATTGATCAGAAAAATTAAGATTGCTTCCGTACAGAAATAATGTTATAAACCTATTTTTTTAGGAACAATTTAGGAATAATGATTGATGTTATTATTTTTAATTTATATTCCTAAATCTTATTGAAAATCGCAATGAGAAAGATACGATTTCTGTTTATAAAATTTACGCGATCAATGTTTAATTCGAGGAGAGTCTCTTGGCGACTAAAGTACTCTGTCGCTGTATCTGGCTTACTTTTTCACTATATTTTTTTCCATTAAACTCGAACTCATCGAGTGATATTTCTAACAATTTGTCGAAGTGTAGCTTCATCGCAATTCGATAAGAATAATAAGATGTCATAATAGCGGAAGCCAAGGCTGGCACCGCGTCGGCGTTCGTCACCTCGTCGCTGTCATGTATCGTGACAGGTGTCCGCACGTTTTTACCTCGATTCAGCTCGTTGCCGAGCTGCAACGACGAGGTGATCAGTATCTCGCCTATATGTCGTTTTCCGTAGTTAGGTAGAGTCGCTAGAAACATAATTTCGAGGATGCAATTGACATTATAATGCTTGAAGAGATCTATTTGCGAATCTACGTTTATCATAAAGTTCATCAGGGCCTTTGACGATTTGTTTTGGCAATTGTCACGGAAGCGCTCGAAGAAGCTTTTCTCGGAACTATCGCTGGACACCTGAAAAATCAGCTTACAATTACTCGGAATATTTGTCAAAAATATTTGAGATTTAATGATTTAGAAACATCAATACCATAACTGTGCAAAGCTTTAATACATATTAAAATTATATTGTTACTAAAGTATAGCAAATAATCTATTTTCAATATTTTTAAAGCTCTTGCCAAAGTACAGAACATTATTATGCTGAAAAGAGAGACAATTGTTCACTCACTTGGATTTTGTTGAACGCGACACCGACGACTTCGTTGGTGGTGGTGTCGACGGCCACTATACTCACGCCGTCCTTAGCCGCGTACAAGCACAGTTCCTCCAATTCCTTACATGCTCCCGGTTCAGAATTTATTTCCACGGCTACAGATATGGACTCGTAAGGGAAGAAGCTCTTTCTTATCACTTGGAGAGCACCCTCCAGAGTCCTGTCCGTCAAAGACTCGAACTCTATCTGACCATTATCCGTCGAGTTCCAGGGTCGATAGTAGGACATCTTTTTGCACGTATTGCTGAGAAACAAGACAGCGTTCTCACTGTGATTATTTCACAAAATTTCGAAAAATTATAAACTGTCAAATTAACAATTTAGTGAATTAATGGAGCATATACATAGCTACATTATTATAACTCGAGTTCGTATTACAGGTCAGCTATTTTTCTTCTTTAAATTATGGATTCGTTTCAAAAGAAAAACACTTTTAGATTAAATTTTTGCGATATCTTTGTCTATCAAAAACTTGTTGGTCTATTTTCTTAGGCATTATCATTATTAATCATACTTTTCTCAAGAAATTAAATTTCTCAGTTATGAGAAACGCTGTTACTTATTCGGTCAGTAAACTGTTTATCGCGTATTAGTGATACTGTCAAATGAAATTGACCTCGATAACATACACATACGCGCGGGGTTATTCATACGAATACATACTTATTTCATCTAGCGTATAGTGTCCTAATTTTTTAAAAACATTTTCGAAGAGTACATACAATGAAATAACGCGATTTATGAAACAGAGACAATTTCGCAGATATAGATGAATAATAGCTTGATTTATATAATAACTAATAATTATAATATATAAATTATAATATATAATAAATAAGAAAAAAAGGTGAAACTTTCCTTTATCAAACAGTATAACTGCAAATTTTTTCTTAATATTGTAAACACATTAAATATTCAGTTGAAGATATTGATAATAATCAAGTATACTAAATTCGAAAAAAAATCGCCACGTAGCTGTGATACTTTCTTCATGGCTTTACATGGGGCAAAATGT
>VBVR01000984.1:0-36668 GCA_011638315.1 Tetramorium parvispinum | reverse complement strand
ATTCACTAGTATACACTGTAAAAAACAAATTAAGGGATTATTTTTACTTTTATACTGCAAAATTAGAAATAAATTAATTTAAAACTATTAAGTGTGTCTCAAAATTACATGTAACTTTTTACAGTGTATGTCCCAAAGAAACATTTTAATTAAAAGTGCAACCAAAAACTTTGTTTTCTGGTAGTTACCAAGATTATCTGTTGGAACATGTGTTTATACTTTCTTAATTTTCGAGTCGTTTTCACATTCCTCACATTTTTCACATTCCTCACATTTCTCACATTTCTCACATTCCTCACATTTCTCACATTTCTCACATTTCTCACATTCCTTTCAAGACACTGTACCAATTTCGATAATTTTTCAGAACTGTGCATACTGAAAAAGATTCTGGTTAAAAATGGACGAATCAGAAAAATCTTGTAGGATTGATCAATTATTCTGGTTATTATAATATAAATTCTGGTTATTGTAAATTATAAAATATTGAGTTCTTTATAATAACCAGAATATTTTATCATGCCTACAAGATTTTTTTTATTTGTCCATTTTTAACCAGAATTATTTCAATGTATGCCTATTTTTTTCAAATTCAATTTAAAGTGGTAATTATTGTCAATCTTCTTACATAAAACAGAAACTGTCAACGGAGAGATATTGATATCTCACCCTTCTATGTACTTGGTACTTTCGGTCAGGAGCGATTTATCTGCAATTGTGGCGGTTTTTCTCAGGACATTAGGGACGCGATCACGACTGGCGGAGGATTGTGTGGGGGAGGGACGGGGACGTACCTTAATGCGATTAAGGTCGTTATCAGATGTCGCTTCCACTTCTTGCGCGATGACGTCGACGGTGCTCGTTTGTCATCGCACCGACGTCGTCACGGGGGTTGCATGATTTACTTCCGCCTTTCCCCTTTTCGCGCCCTTCGTTTCCCGCCGTCGATTTCTTCGTCACGATTCGAGCGTGCGACGTGCGTCCGCGTAAGATGAATGTATTTCCGTGACACAAACACAAACGCGCATACACACGTGCGAGACAATCTCCGGCAATTAATTCAAGCATCGCGCATCTTGTCAGCCATCATTGATTCCTATGATAAATCATTTAAGTTACTTATACCGCAATTAGCGATAAAATTGTTTACTCATAATATGAATTGAAAAATGTAATTTATACGTTGCTCATTTGTACTTTACTTTGGTGATTATTTATAATCTTTAAATAATTTATAATGTGAATTAAATCGCCAAAAAAAAAATCGCGAGATTTAAAATCAATTGCTTTAAAAATAATATGCCTCTTATTTGAGGTTTGCTCAACTCGCGTGTCCGTCCGTCGTCGAGAGCATTCCGTGAGCGAGTGGGTTAAATGTACTTCGAATTAGTTCACGACTGACACCAGCGGATTCGTGAAGGAAAGGGGAAATAATGACAGCGCCTAGAGAATAAATTCTCAAATCGTAGTGCGCGCCGAGAGAGCTCGCGTGTCGCACGCAGGTCTCGGCCGTATACACGTCAGAGAGAACATCCGAAGATTCGTTAAGGCCAGCCGTTAACGCCTTTCGCCACGACCCACCGTGGCCTAAGGCCGATTTAGTGTCGTATTAGTGGCGAAAGCGAGGAAAAATTGTTAGTCCAGAACGACGAGGAAACAGAGTCTGTCCTGTAAAAAAAAGGAAGGAAAGGAAAAAATATGGTGGGAAGGGTTGGGAAGAAAGAGGGGGGGACTTTTGTCGTAAAACACAGGAAGGAGAAAAAGCGAAGAAGACTCTTCGCGGAAAAGATAGATTCCGTGGTCATTGAAGGCGAGGGTGTGGCCAGGAGATAGGGATGATTAGAAGCTACACCCGCCGCATAAGGGGCACGAGCAGCCCCCGGGGCGCACCCGGAAAATTCATGGAGTTACTTAGCAGTCTCCCGTGCAGTCGCCCGTTTATTTTAGGGGCGAAGGCACGAAGGAAGTCGTTACGTCGTCGTCGAGAGGTCGCCCCAGGGTGGAGACGGTAATCCTAATTAATAATTAATTACGGGAGATCGGTCTCTCTCACCCTCCTTGGTCGAAGAGTAATGCTCGATCGGATTCTTCCTGTCGGCAGCGCGATTTGGCGATACGGTTCACCGACTATTTCCGTAGATTTATGGCATCGGGCTGCGCCATAAATCTGATTAACGTCTTACATTAGCCGCGTTTTCCCTTTGTTAGGGAAAGCATCAGAGCGTTAAAGTCCGCTAATTAATACATATTATTCTCCCATCGCGCGCTTAATGATCGCGATATATATCTCATATGATTTTCAACTATGCACTTGCGGTAGAATCGTTAATTATCCATTTGTTATTGTGCGATTTATTTTCCTTACGATACATATAGCCCTCTTTCCTTTTAACAAGACATTTATTTCCTTAATATGGAAATGATATTTATTGCGCCATATATTATAACGTACGCACGAATCTACACTCATATCTAATATGTTCAGCGTAGAACCGAAACGATACGTCTCGTTCGTCAAATTCTCGAGAACGCATTTTTCTCTTTATTTATAGCGCGCTAATATTTGAAATGTAAGTTATCCCTCGCAAGAACGGCGCGTACGTATCTCTCGCTATGCGGAAGCGATGATCGGCAGTAAATTCTCCCGTGAATGGAACGCCACATAACATTGGACGTTCGGTGGCGACCGAAATAAATAACCATCCGGAGCTTCCTGGAGTCCAGAAGTATGGTGCTTTTCCCCGTCGTCCACGAAAAAGTCGATGCTGGACTGCCGGGAAAAGTCGACCAAGTTTTACGAGGGCCGCACGAAGAAAAAGGGAAGGATGCGTGAGAGGGGACAAGGAAAGAAAAATCGGAGAAAAAGACTCGTTTCGGCCGGACACTGCAGAGAGAGAGAGAAAAAGAAAGATCTCCGATCTACACACCTAAAACTTGTTCAATGTGTGTTACATACTCGTGTTTAGATCCTCCAGAAACACCCCCGATCAAAGGCGACCCTCTTACAAGCAGCAAATTTGTCTGAGATAAGCAAAACAAACATAGCGGTTGACCACGTCGCCTCCGTAATTCTTTATACATCTCGTTTTCATCTTCTTTTCCCTGTGATCGAGAGAAAGTGAGTTTTTTTTTCCATTGGACAGTAATTTCCGAGCCATGCAAATTCAAGTATAAATTATGGTTGACATGTAACTAATTTGGAGAAATTCAAATTTTAATATTTCTTTGCCATTTAATATTCAGTAATACGATTATTTATGTTCTTTTCGAGGAAAGTCGAGAAATATCAAAGGAAGTCAATTAAATTTAAATTAAACTAAAAATATATAATAAATAATTTATGTTATTTAAGAATGAAAAGTGGGCTTCAAATTCGTTCTAGAACGCATCCTCGTTCGTGATGATAATTTTTCGGACACCCTGTATAAAGGGCCGCAGCTATTAACGATGCATCCTGTCCATGGTCACCGAGTTATGAATCGATTCCGCGAATGCCGTGTTTCGGCTACTTTCTCGCATTTCGGCCGCACTAGGGATTTGCATATATTAGAGTTTATCCTTCTGAGAACGTTCGTCTTCAGGGATGCACGCGCATTTACGAATGCTCGCTCTGAATTTTGAACAGAATTTTCGTGGTAACCTCATTATGGTTATTTGTGCTCGTTTAAACACTGCCCGCGGCGCGCCGGATTGTTGTAAAAAATTCACCTTCTTTCCTTTGCTGACACATTGTAGCAGTGCTGGCCAATTTTAAGGACATTACGTGAAACTACGCTAAATAGGAATTAAACCAGGAAACGAAGCCTCGCAAAAAATTCTCGGTTCGGTTAAGGGCGCACTTTCTTATCTAGTTTGACACGCGATGACTGTTTTCCTGATCGTCCGAAATAATATACGACTGGCTAGGAAGAAGAAAACGTATAATGCAGAATCATTGGATCTCATTATAAAGATGAGTTTGATGCGCGATAGATATCTTTGTCGAGAAGCGACAGGTTAAATCCAGATGTCACATCGAAGCCTCTCTTTTAACACTTTAATAGACGCGTTAACTCTCTAATGGATACCTCTGGACATCACTTCGTCTTCTTATCGATCCCTCCATCAACCTGTGCCCTCGTCGTTGGCGCGGACCCTTCTCTCCTTAATGCCGCGCGGTCACACAAAAGAAAAGGAGATACAAATAACTGAAATCCGCTGTTAGCTAATTAAACCGTCATACCGAGCTTACAATATGATATTTTGATTTTTATTAGTATCATCGCCGTGCACATGTACATCGCGAAAGGGTGCAGTTCTGAGATCCCCCTTGTACTCAGCACCCAATGAGATTTTAATGCGCTTCCCGAAGAGGTGCATGTTAGGCACATGATGGACGCGTGATCGAGAAAGGATTACGACGTTCAGCACGACTGTGTCGAGGAAAAGAAGAGCAGCAGAAAGACAGAGAGAGAGAGAGAGAGGGGGGGGGCTAACTGCGTATCCGCATTCGTCTCGGTGGGGTGCTTCGTCGGGGTAGCTTTGCGACTGTGCGTCGGAATTCTTAGGGCAGCTGTGCAAAAAAGGGATTTCGGCTTCCAGCTGCGTTGAGCCATGAGGGTTACTTGTCGTGGATAGCACTGAAAGATCCTAGGGATCGTTTTACTGCAGAACGTTCGTTGATCGACACTACCGTTCGATTAAGCCTCCTTTTTCAATAAGCGCTGGCTCTGGATCATGCGTAAATAAAAAGGGGCACCTCGATATGTCGATCAATTTTCCATAGAAGTATTTAATCCGCGCATGTTTATGTTCGCGCTACACATTAATTGATTTATCTTGCTACAATAACTACAATGAAAATACGTTAATGTAGTCAAATAAAATATTTATTTATATTGGTTACAGAAGCTGCAAATATTTCGTTCAAAATATCAAGCTGAGATATCAAAGAATTATACAACAAATGCAAATTATAAGTATATTGAAAGTAAGATATTAGATAACCAACGGTGTAAATTAATTTACTTGCGTTCTTAACGAAGAGCATTTTTGAGCCACGGTTCTCCCATGGGCCTCGTTAAACGAGACAACGCACAAAAGAAATCTAAAATGATCTCGATCGAGAGACCATGTTCGGTAAGGGGGCGATGGCGTTGGGGGATCTCAGCGAGTCTCTCGTCATGTCACTATTCGTTACGCCACAATACATATATTTGCGAGAATGGTCGGAGTGCGCGGCCTACGGGGGAGGGGGTTGTCGTGGGGTAAACATCGTGTAACCACCGGGGAAAAACACAGGGGTGAGCGCACGTTCCCGTGCTTGCATACGATTCCATAAATATTTTATTGGCTCGTCATTCGACTTTATTGCGCCGCACGATCGAATGACACGCCGGATTAGGCGGCAGTTATTCTCTCGGTACACGCGAGAAGCGCGAATCATACTGATTTATCGCTTTCGACTTCTGGCCGGCGTTGACGCGTAGGTGCGTGTAAATGTATTTTTTTTAAATTTTATTGTGCGTTCCTATATTCGTTAGAAATATGAACGTAGCTGTTCCTATATTTAATTATTAATTAATTATTAATTAACACATAAGTAATTAATACAATTCAATCTAATTTAAGTAAAATATTTTCTTCGAATGTTTTATACTTGCACGACACTGTATAAACAAGATACGATAGACAATCGAAGAGAAATTTCGCACGACTAATTTTCTCTTTTTCTAAGATTTTGCCGAGCGACCTTCTCAGCATGCACAGCGCGGTCCTTTGACATCTTCGTAGTTTGTCACTTCGGACGTGCTCAAGGTTTTTTCAAGTATTTCCTATTAAAAGCACGTAGTGTCGGAAATTACAAAGTGAACCGTATCCGTCCTAATTTTCCGAGGCATTGCTCGCCCCGTTTGCGGCGTTTGCGTTCCCGCAAGGAAATATATTTTTCACGACGCAACGACCCGAGGGAAAGAACGAGTCGGCGATCGGCTCGTCTCGCTCGCACGTACACCGGCGTTACGATGTCTCGTTCTCGCGCTTAATTAAGCCGAGCCACTTAGTACCGGTGAATGCTCTTTGATTGGCAGACGAGGTGCCTGACGATAACCGAAGCTGACAGGCCGGGTACGTTGCGCCTATCCGCGCCTATGGTCTCGCGCGAGCGACTCGGCCACTCAGTCAACATCAGGCGAATGCTGAGTTATGTCGAGGGTCCGAGTTCTTTTAAACTCGCCAATAAATCGGACCCGGTCTCCATCGCCACGACCGACGTGGCTCCTTCGTCTCCTCGTTCTCGCTATCCTTCGTTCGCATCCCCGTTGCACCCCCTTCCTCGCCCGTCCCTCGCCACGGACGCGTCCTCGCCACGGACGCGAACAGCTCCCTCCCGGTAGTCGTCGTAGTCCTTTTATTTTTTTACCACCGTGCGTCATCTCCTCTCTCGCGCGTCTCCGCGTTCCTCCTTCGCTCCGTCTTCAGGTAGCGCGAAATTCATTGCAAGCCTTCTCTTCAGCCTCTCTCGCATCTTCTCCTTCTCCCTCCCTTCTTACCTGAGCATCCGTCCGGTCGAGCGAGGTGCGAAAATATCGGCTCGTTTGCTCGATGACTCGACGGCTTCTTCTCCGCTCGTTTCTTCCATCTCTCCCCCCTCCCCCTCCCAAGAGAGAGAGAGAGAATTTTTTTCTCGCTGCCGCGTCTCCTCTCTTTCTTCACCGCACGTGCATCATTCTGCGTCTTCCTCTCTTTCTCCCTTTTCCTTTTAGTCGGTCGGATGGTCGATATTATTTCTGCAGCGGCATTCCATCGGATCAATCCTTCGCGTATCATCGGTGTCGGACAACAGGAAGAAACTTACACGACAGCGACGGTGAGTCGAAATGCAACTCGATCGCGATTATGTTGTTAGCCTCGTGAATTTTAGGCAGGACAGATCGGGGGACGTGTTAAAACATAGGTGATACCATTAAGCTGACTTGGAACGATTTAATCGTTCGATATTCGCCAAAGCGACACTAATACTGCGTCGCGTGTATAAGATAACATATATCGCCGTAACAATGCGTTATAATATGACGATGCAGGAGAATTACATGCTACTGATATGTAGCATAATAGTAGACAGTTAACAATGGCCATTGGTAATACACTAATTTGACGGCGCTTAGAAAAGATAGCATATATTACTTTTATGCACGAAGATGCGGTGAGCTTGAAGCGCCGTAATAAAAGTTAGTGGAAGTATATATACGCAGTTAAATCAGCATCCTGCATTTACACGCGCGTTTTACGCGCGTTCATTAAACGAGCGGGATTCTTCACGTCAGTCATTTGTTAGACTCCAATTTCCTAAGCAAGCGTATTTCAACGTCATCTATCGCGATCGGGAATCTCGGTGTGGCGTCGTCACCAATTAATAATTACGACATTGTCGCCTCTCGCTAAACGCTTTAATCAATGTCATCGGGCCAATTTCCGATCGCCGTTGGTTCCCGTCCCATCCCCGTTCCGTCCTCGCCGCTGCCTCTCTCTCCCCCTTCTCACCACCACCTCCACCACCTTCTCCTCCCCTTCCCCTCGCGCGCGCCTATCAGGGCGGCTCCTCTGCAGGAAATTACGTGGTACACGATCGAAACGCAGGCGGAAGTCGCAATTTATCAGTTTCCAGGCTGGACGCGCCGCCGGAGATCGCGATTCCGATTTTCCTCCCCGCTCGCGCCTTCCTCATTCACGGCGCGGACCGGCCTTAATGACGCTTGAAAATCGATCGCTTCGATCTCTCGCACACTGTCACTCGTCACTCAGTCACGCTCCGCTAATTGCGAGATATTTATCTCTCCTCCTGCCTTTTTATTCTCCACCCGGCGTCTTCGACAGCCTCTACGCGCGAGGTGTCTGGCCGATTTTATTTGTTGTCGTAATCGTAATCTCTCTCGTATCGAGTGATTAATTACGTCGCACGTCCGCCGTGCTGGAATAAGTTCGTCGATCGACTCGCCACGACGTTAATAACGACAACTCGTAACTCGACCGTGACTCATTCGTATCTCGTTGCGCGAGTCGCATGATTAAAACAATCGACGTCACGACACTCTAGGAACAATACGATGATTGATCGTTGAGCGAATTAAAATGCTAACAATAAATAATTTTGTACGCATAATAACAGGCTGCCTTACAAATATAGCCAGGAAATGTAGGAGAAAACTTATTGAATCTACATTATTTTCTTAAGTTTCTGTCCCTAAGTCAAAACAGGCATGTAATTGTTTACTTAGAAACAAAAATATTTGTAATTCATTGTTGTAGTTGAAACAACAAGTAATTATACGTGATTGACATTTTGATGACTTTTGAAGACTCGTGACGGTTTCGTGTTAATGCGAATAGTTAGGAAAGGGCCTGAATTTGAATCCTGGCCTTTCCATCTTATATATGCTATTCAGGAAAACAGGATATCCTGTTTTCAGCAGGCAGTCACAAGAGATGTATTTATAAATCTAGGTGATATTAGAGACTGATATAACCCTATCCGTCCAATAAAAGTAATTCAATCAAAGTAATCAGAATACTTCGGAGCCTGATTTAGAGACAGAAACATTAGAATATAAATTTAATGAGTTTACTCATATTTCCTGGCTAGATTTATAATAACGCAATTTGTCATTATGTGTAGTCATGTGTCGCAATGTGTAGTATTATTTACTACTAGCATTTTAATTCGCTCAACAATCAATCATCGTATTGTTCCTAGAGTGTCGTACCGTCAATTGTTTAATCGTGCGACTCGTGCAATGAGATACAAATGAGTAAGATTTAATGAGTTTTCTCATATTTCCTGACTGGATTTATAACGCAGCTTGTCATTATGTGTACAAAATGTAGTATTATTTATTACTAGGTACAGTATTTTAATTCGCTTAACGAAGATTCACGAGTGAAATGAAATCGAAATTAAATCATCCAAATTTAATTTAAAAAAATAATAATAATTTCTCTCTAACGAGTAGAAAATATTTATTTAATTTTATTTCTACGATTATTAATGTCGCAAAAATTGCAGTGAAAGGATACCTTCAGAAAAAAGGTAGATAGTAATTTAACGCGTTGGATGCGCGAGAAAATGTAGAAAACTGTTCAGAAAATTGTAGCCCATCCCACACGAAATTAAGAAAACCATGAGAACGGTAACGAATTTTTAAAATAGCGTGCAATTCCGTGAAATATCTTTACACCTCGCGAAGAATGACGCTGCGATCTTAAGTGGCTCTCGTATCATCGTCGGCTCATTTAGCCGACAAATGATCGACTCTCGTTGCGAGATTCATGCCGGTTTTTCTCCTTGTTGAAACAACGACGTAGGAATCTCGACGGATGAGCATCGACGATTTTCCGGTGCGGCCCTTTTGAACTATCTATTACGGGACTTCTCCTCCTTTCTTCTTTCTTTTTCTTTTTTGAAGAGGATCTTGGCCACGTATATAGCTTCATCATAGATCTTGAGCGGAGCATACTGAATCGCGACGCTCGCGTGAGAATCGTATGAAAGAACTCCGCGTATTCATAACGCGACCGGACGGGTACTCGAGCACCGAGCGGGTACTCGAAACCAGCGGAATCAGCGATATTTCGATGCATGCGCGTGTATAAAGCGCATGGAATATTTTTTTTATCTTCCTCGACCGTGCAAAGATATCATCGGTCAATCGTTTCTCCAAGATGAAGTAACGTCAGACGATTGAATACGATTTGACATCGTGCGAAAAGGTCGCAGCGGAAACGACTATTCGCACAATTCAATACACAAGCAAAATGGTAAATTAATGCAAATTATGCAAAGGGTCGAAAATCTGTAATTAAGATAAAATTGTAAGTGTAAAAGTAATTGAAAAGAACAGAATTTTCATAGCAATTTAATATCCTTGTTATTCTGATCGACGTAACTTTTTCACGATCTCTATTAATGTGTAACGACAGTAACTTTCTAGTCTAACTTCCGGTACACGTGGATTATATATGTATGTACGTAGAGTGTAGGATGTCGGTTAAGTAGCAGAAAAGGCAGGACCTCGCTCGGCTTAAATGCGAGCCTACGGTAAAATTTATTGCACGGCACGTTTCGCCAGAGAAGGTTTCCGGGAAACACGATTGCCCGGCGAACCGCAACTCGCATACGGAAATAAGTAGAAACCGAGCAGAAACGAAGGACGGGGGAGAAGAAGAAGAAGCAGTTCCACTGTGAAGTCTTTCGTGGAAGTTGGCGAAAGAAGATGGGGAAAGTTTTCATTTGCGGGCTGCCTCTGAGGTCGGGGCCAATGGCGGTCTTAAATCGTTCGCAATTGAGAGGCGTCGGAATCGTTCTTCCCTCTCTTCGCGACGAAGTCGCCGGAAGTCGACCAGCTGAAGAACAACCTGTTGACCCGACGCGATTGCCGGGAGTACGTCGATTATTCCGAATTTATCCGAGCGATTTTCGAGAAACGCGCGAAATTCCCCCTGCCAACCCTCTAACTGTACAGAATATTCTGGATTCCCAGTCTTTAAATTTAATCGGGGTTCGTCTTATTAAATATGCGCTATTTGTAATACTGATATCATAATTACGATACGGCTGATGAGGCCTACGTACCGTAATTATGCCCGGATAGATATTACGTTCTATATATACGATCCTCATTATTATTCTTCTTATATAAGAGTCTCTCGCATTGGGAGGGCCATATTTCTCTCAACACGTTGCGGATGATTAAGATTGATGGCTGACTAAACTCGCCAGGTGTGTGCTGGTTGAGATGATTCATTCCAAAAAGTATAACGTAATATTTTAGGAGAAAAAAAAACATCGCAATGACATGGTGAGCATTGTGCAAATAATTAGGAAATTACACAAAAACTCGTAGGAGTCAAATATATATAAATGTACGTACGTAGTTGAGCATTTTTGTTTATTTTTATGATTATTTTTTATTGTAAATTTATATATCACTGTTGAAAAGAATTTAAATTTGTTAGCATTGAAATTGCCAGAGGAATTTTCACGAAAGATGCACAAATTGCTATTCGAAAAATATACTTTATTTGTCCAACCTTCAAAGCAGGATTACGTAAAGTTTTACGCAGATCATTGCTGGGCGTGCAATTTCCGGTCGAATCGAGAGAATTATCGCATTTTACAGCGTTCATTTGAATCCGAACAAAATATTTGTAATCCGAAATAATTAAAATAAATATTTATAAATATATTATTCTCTTCTCATTTATCTCATTTTATATACATGTAACTTTAAGAATATTGATTAAGATCCCTTTATTTTATCATATATAATTTTTATGTTCAGTGTCCCTGTCATTTTGCAATTTTCTGAATATGCAGAAATTCTCGAGAAATCTGCAAAAGAATTACACGCAGATAAATAGCTCAAATGTCGAAGCGTGTTACTTTTTTTCAACATATTTTTCTCGGCATGTTTTTCTAGTCTTAGTTTTAATTTTTGACAAGCATTAAGACAGATGGGACTGATAGATAGACAGACAAAATAACTGTGAACTGCCGCACCAGGATCAGGATCAGCACTCCAAGGGAACGGTTCCCCCCCGTCGCGCACGGCGAACTTCAAAGGCTTCGGAGACTTCATCATCGATACCGGATCCTGATCACTGCCAGCAGATTAGACGAGCACCCATCCCTTCTTCTCCTTCTCTTCCTCCCTCTCATTTTTTTCGATCATCCGCGCAAGGATATAGGTTCATCGATTCTCTCTCATTGTCGACGTTTTTGAAATTTTTTTCGAATCTCACATATTTCTCTAGCAAAATGCATCTCTATTTTTTAGTAAAATAGCAAAATAAAACTGTGTCGTTCAGCTTGATTTGCCATTTAGATATCGAACTTAATATAATTAGCAAAGATTACAAATATTTTTTTAACAAATGCGAAAAATAGCTTATTATCTTAAGAACGGAAAATTTAGAAAAGAATATAAACTTGATGAGTTTTCTCATATTTTCTGGCTAGATTTGCAGTTCGTCATTACGTGAACAAAGCAAAATGATGGATTGTGCGAAAAGAGCGGAAATCTATAAAACAGAAAAATATGAAAGGGTGAGAGTTCAAAATGACAAGGGATAATTGACGAATGGAAAATGACGAATGACATCTGCTAATCCATTTCGAGAACCTATACCTGCTTTTTTCTGCGGTACCTTTAGTCATAAACCAGGTTGGAGCATGTTTTTACAGTCGACAGCTTTATTTAGAATCCCAGTTAATTTTGTTATCATTGCTTTTTCGCAGAAATAGAATATAATCCTATGTTCCGGAAGCAAGGTCCCGAAACTTCGAATTAACATAGCAAGATACGAGAATGCAAGTCGCATGCATACAGATAATTAATCACACGCATAATATGTCCAATTCGATAAAATTCTTTCTTTTGCAAATGCTATTTTTGTTATTCTTAAAATTACGAGAATAGAAATATCTGTTATATTAGTCGCGGCGGAGATATAGGTGGAATAGGAGTTTAGCCTCTCTCTCTTTCTCTCTTTCCCTCTTTCTCTCTCTCCATTTCCCTCCCACCCTTTCCCTCCCACCCTTTCCCAAGAGTGAGATAGGAGAGCGAGTTACTGGCTCATTGTACGTGCACGCGATCGGAATCGACGGGGACTCGTTATCGCGGCCGTTCGCGTTTTCCATTCGAAAATTTCGTTTTCCGCTCGGATACGATATCGACACTGGGTATCTGTCGGCCGGGGGTATGCGCTGCACAGCTTTGCTGGGGTTCGCAGAAAGCGCCGAGAGAACTGTTCTGCATCCGGGATCCAGGTCGAGCGGCCTCTTTTACAAGGCTATTTTTATCTAAACGCATCTACGCCTCCATACTTCTATGGGTATTTGAAATAAAATCGACGCGATAACGAGAGCGGTAATACCCGGATCATCGCCGGATCAAAAATTCGCTCGTAGAAATTGCGTGCGATGACAATACGAACAAAAGCCTTCCTGTTGGAATCAATTAGTGGAAAAGACATTTTTTCACTATATAAAAAAGTACTCTATGCAAAATATTATATAAATATAAAAAAATATTAAATAAACATAATGTGATAAAAAACAAAAAAATGAGAATAAAAGTATAATGTATTAAATAAAAAATTAGTTACAAATAATTTATTGGAAATTATAAAATAATTTGAGAACATCTATTAAATTAAATCTATTAAATCTTACAGTAAATATATGGGAAAAAATGATATCGTATAATTACATAGAAATATTACATTATTTTCATTAAAAACCAACGTTTTTGTATTATACGGAAAAATTAGCACTTATCTATTTTGTGTTATTATTATCTATTTTGTGTGATTATCTATTTTAAAAGCAATAAAGTAGAAAAGTACACGGAGAGAATTTTCTCTAAAAATTTAGCCTAAAAATCACGGTAATTGTGAGATAACTAATATTTCGAAGATTTTTATAAATACCTTCTGATTTATTCATATCTATCATAATAAAATATAAAATCTATTTGATTAATATTACAATCTGCTTGATAATTTTTATTATGTAGTTTATAAAATTTCTGTTATATATTTCACAAATTCCTATCATTTCCAATATTTAGTAGGTTTTTAATTTTTATTTAGTTGTCTAGTTATCCCACTCTTATCACCAAACGTGTTAAAATTTGTAGTGCATTTTTCGGTAAAATATAACGAAAATTCTCTCCGTGTAGATTTTTTGAACTGAAATCTAAGATAAATCTAGATGACAGAAACGGGTCGCGGCTCACCAAGGATGCATTCCATTTCCTATCCGTTCATCCATTGATTGACCATGTTTGCAAGGAACCTGCAATTAAAGCAAATTCGTATAGCCAGCAATTAATCCAATGATCCTCCCTAGATTTTTATTCTTTCACGTGGCAAATATACCTGACATGTAAAAAATGTGTTCGATTACGCTATGTTTCTCCGGGCGATGTGCGACGAAGATTCGAAACTGCGTTTAATTCTGCGGTTCGGACCAGACCGTGTCACCGCGGGAATCACCATGGCGAATCCCACAGCGCGTGTATATCATTTTTACAGCCCCGGCACTTCTATGGCGCTATCGAAGTTACGACCGTGCGAGAATCGAAAACGTCGAACGGGACGAAGGGGGAGGATGGGTTCGATAACGTAGCCAGTAACTTGTACCCCGTATCGCCATTCGCGAAATAGTGCGTACGTGAACTGCATCGCGCGTCGATTGTCGACGGCGGATATGCCGCGACGTAAACTTCCGTTCGAGAGATTTTTCGCCGATTCTTTGTCGAGCCCGAGTGCTGCCGAGGCACTTCTACCCTCTTTAGCCTCTGTTGCTTTTTTTTTATTTAATGGAATGTATTTTCACGCATTTAACGTTATCCTTTTAACTCGTAATGTCAAATTATGATTAATTTTAGTAATTTTTAATCATTTTTTAAATCGCTATTCTTACGAAAATTCGAGTTATCCTAAAAGGTTTTCGGTGATGAAGGAGTTTCAGTAGCGATAAGGTGTCACGAGATAATTATAATGCATTTGAAACAATATGACACTATAGATATTCTATAATTGCGTGATTCCATTATATATGCGGTCTTGTTAGACCAATGAATTTGCGGTCTTGTTAGACTATGAAATATGCCGATTTGAAAATAAACTTTAATCTTTATTCATCTATCTTTTCTCTATCTTATTAGTGACCACAATGTGAAAAATAGAGACAAATGATTGTCACTTGCTGTCATCTGAATATGAGTAATCCATGCTCGATGTTCTCAACAACTTGCTTATCTCAAACGAGATGACGTCTTATAACTGCTCAGCTATGATCACGTATTGATTTTTTAAATAAAAAAAAGTTACAAAGATTGAAAAAAGAAAATAGAGAAAGTATAAACTTTCGAGACAAAGAGGGTTATTCTTAAGTTGCTAACCAGTAAAAATGTTCAAGATTTTAACAAAAGCTACGTGCGACATGTGTGACATGACAATTTAATTTTCTATTATTTCACGTGCGTTCCGTATGTCTAGCACACGAACTTTGAAACAAGACCTGTTAAAAATCTGCTTTTAGCATGGTCAATTTTTTTCATTTTTTATGTTTCTGTCAGCGAGTTAACTTGTTTGTTATATTAGGGAAGTGACTTTTCTTTGCTTTAATAGGTTTGCAAACAATGTGGCCAAATGGATTTTTTTTTACTGTAGTTTTCGTTCTTGTAGACAAGACTGCATTCATTCGAAGCTCAAGTCGAAATCTAATTGCCGACCGTCTCAGTTTGCATCTCTCACTTAAATCCATCGAGCTGCGAAGTTCGACTTGCACCGCTCGCAAAGTGGACGGCTCGTACGACGGAACCACCGTCATCGCTAATAACCGCCGTCGCTCGCACACGGCGCGCCGAGCTCCGAGAAATCGTAACTTGGCGTGTTTATCACCGGCGAGCCGTGCGCGGCCGGCGACGTTAGCGCGCGAGGAACGACTTCTTGCGTGGGGCGTTAAAATCGTATGGGATTTTTAAACCCCACGTTCCGCGGAGGGGACCGCAACGGTGACCCCCTGTCCCGCGGGGGGGAACCGTACCCGCCGTTCTACGGTCACCTCCACCTACGTCAACGCGCGAACTTCGCAGAAAATGATGCCGTCCGCCGAGCGTGAAACGCTTATGTATGTTGCTCGGCTCATGTAGCAACGATAATTAAAGAATTTTCGGAACAGTCTTTTTTGGATTTTTTTCACGGTCTTTTCCATCCTTTCTTGACATACACTCAACTTGATAAAAAACCAAAAAGATCTTTAACTTGATAAGAAAACAAAAAATCTTTAACTTGATGAAGAAAAAAGTGTTTTTTTTTTCTTAAAGAAAACTTTGTCATGTTCACAAAATATTTTCAGACTAATATTATCATAATATTGAATATATAGTAATCTATAGGTATAATCTAAAAATAAATTATTTAATATTGAAATTTAAAATATAATTTAAATAACAAGAGATTTTACGTAGAAATTTAATTTTACGTTGAAGTATTAGTAGAAACGTAAAACGAGTGCCTTATCTTTGGGTAGTCTTTAAAGTTTATACATTTGGAGAAGTTCGCTAAATTGCACAATTATACGGAAGGATCGTCCCTTATCTGTGGTATCTCCAATTTGAATTCGCCGGGCACGGTAAATTGTAAGGGCAAAGGGTGGCGATAAAAATCGCAGGAAGAATTCGATGAGATTTGGAGAAAGGGGCAAGGATAGGCGTGTTAAGGATTCACTCACTCTCTCTCTCTCTCTCTCTCTCTTTTTCTGGTCTCTTCCTTCTGCTCCCTGCCTTCTCTTTCTCCTCGTTGTGGAGGGCCAAGAGTTCGCGGTGGGGCCGTTCATCAGAGGCAACTTGTCACGCCGCTGGGCATCGGGCATAAATTCCACTCCGTAATGTGACAGGTCCTCGCTCCTACCCCCAAGAAAACCATCCCATGGCCTTGCGCTACCATGTAACGGGTGTTCTTAAACTTTTCTCGTTTGCCTCAACCTCGTCTAATTGTTCGGAGCAAAAGTACCTTGGTAATGCAATTAAGCATTGCGTTCGAGGTTAATAATGAATAAAGACAAACGAAAACACGTTTAGTCCTTTTTATTTTTTTTATTCTCTTTTAATACGGCATGACGCGTGGCTTTGTGCTAACGTGAGTGATTGGTAATGGAGAGATCCCGCATACAATTTTCATCGGAGAGTCACAGAGGATCTTTGTAGATCTAGGTGACATTAGAAACTGAAATAATCCTACTCACTCATCTTGCACTACTCTTTTAATACACAAGAATTCTGCGAGCAATTCTGGGAATAAATTATTGTAGATACTTCCTAGATATTGCTTATTTATTATTACATTTATCAGTGCTTATTATCACTATTAATTAGATTTATGCTAAGAAGAATGTAATAACAGTGTAGAAAGATTGTAACAACGAAAAATTTTTAATTGGTCATTACGTAATTGATGAGATTGCGAGACAAGATATGAGATAACGTTATGAAACTTGCAAGACAATTATTGTAAGCACAGATGTTATTATTGTACTTATTAATTCAGTATATTACAAAAATGTATAGCAGTAATGCTGTCGGGAAAGCTATCGACCTCCATCAGGAAAGATAGATCGATGAGATCGGTCGACCAGTCACGGTGCTTCTACATTTCCGCCGGAAGTGGATAGCGATCGTTACGATGTTCATCGCGGTGCAACGCGGATACGTGTAAACAAGCCTCATCATAAACGACTCCATGACACGTGTCAATGCACGGAAGCACATGCATCGTGAATTGGTACTATAAAACTGATAAAACGGTGGAATCTGCTTGTTGTTCCTACACGCAGGAAGATGTTGAGGTTTAGATTTATTATCGATTGAAACACCAGTTTTCTGGCATTGTTGCTCTCGAGGCACCGATGCGCAATCTTACAATGGGACGGGGTTAAAGTGAAACATATGGCAGTGTTGACTTGGAACGCGCAAGAGTCAAATGCTGACTTTGAAACGCGACAGAAGTTGCTGGCAAAACGAGATGTATATCATGCATCCATCCACATATACAGTATATATTTACGTGAATGTGTATGTGTGTGTATGTGTGGCAGAGTCGCGATTTAACACGCTGATAGGCGCGAAGATGACAACGCGGCTCGCGCGCGTTTAGGAACGCCCGTTCGCGGGAGGTGTGTACGCTTGCAAAACACAAGCAAGAAATTCGTACACGGGGAGAAGGGCGGAGTTGCATTATAAGGTCAAGTTGGGCCGAGCACCAGGAGTACCGGTAGCGCCTGGTACCGGGCGGCAAAAGCGACTTAATGTCCCCATTTGTCCCGTGCGCTCTCCGGAGGCGATTCATCCTCGCCTTCCTTTTGTGCGCCCCCGCGAGTGTCCTCCCTCCGTCCTCGACGGTCTATACAAACGACATCACCGTATCACCTAAATCCCCGCCTCCTCTTCCCTCCCTTCTTCTGAAACAGTAACTCGGAAGATAATTAACGGACTCGGATTCGCCGCTCATTCTCTTTTTGTGGTTGCGCCGAATGAATTCATTCGGGTTGCCCAGGACGACGTTCCGGCTTGTTTTCGCCGCGTTTTTTCGAAGGATCCAAGCAAGCCAGTCTGAAGCTTGCAATTGAAATCTGTAATTCGTATTTTATTAGTAGCGTCACGTTACAACCGGAGAAACGCGGTAGTTCAGAATTTATTGAAAATGTAAGCGGAATATTTATACGGTGAATTATATATAAATGAATTATATATCGATATAAATCACTGTTCTTCGTATATTCTCTTTCGCGTGAATATCAAAGGTAATCACTATGTGATTGACAAGATCAATAATCACCGATGTAGAATTGTAACGTCAGGCGACGTTATCTTATCTAGACGCATGTATATAGATATATATGTGTATTAAGTAACGTGACGCCGTGTAGACACGCGAATCGCTCGTCAAAAGGATTAAGTCCTTAATCTGGCGTTAAGTCTCAACGCTCATTAGCCTCCACCGACTTAATCGTGGATTGAGCGTCCGTTAGGCCGATCCGCGAACAGTTCCCGCTAACATTTCAGTTAATTCGCTTAATAACGTCGTTTAATAACGTTTCGCGCTGTTCCGGTCAGCTGGCTTTGGTTGGTAACTCTACGGTTTATCATCGAAAAAATTCAGGCTACGATCAGCGATAATCCGTTTATTATAACTAAATTTAATTGGGATCTTGAACTTTCTCTGATAATGTCCAAGTATAATTTTGTGTTAACAAAAGTACGATTGTATATTACACGTCACTTCACCTAATTGATATATTTCATTACTTTCAACCGTAGTGTGTGCTGATTTCAAAGTGAAATCCGGTTGATTAGATACAATCATTTGCAAGATTATAATATAATAGAATAATAGAATGAAATAATAGAATTAAAATTTTAAGCGCAAAATTTTCTTGTTACAAATAAAAAGAGTGATTACAAGTGGTTTTTGCTCCGCGAATAAGAAACTTTGACTGTCGATGTTTATCATATTATGTCGCCGTTATCTTTTATTTTCGACGTGAAGGAGAAAGAGAAGGCAGACGAGAGAAAGAAATAGAATCCCTTCGCGCGTGATTTCGCGCAAGAGAGAAGAGTCTCGCGAGGACGACGACGGCGACGGCGACGGCGACGCGATGTAATGGTGAACGGTAAATATTAATCTCAGGCGTTACAATGCGCGCGGGTCGTTCCGTTGTGGCCTCGAACCCGCCGTCACGTCATTCTTCAGCCCGAGCTCCTCATCACTCTCCGGACCGAGCCGTGACCAATCCGGAATAAATATTGGCGATTATTAACTCGCCACGCGGACCGCTGAGGAGGATCCATAGGGGAAGGAAGGGCCAACATCGTTGCTCGAGGTGCGAGATGGGCCATGGACGGGCAAGTCCGGTGTCTTCGTGAGATGCTTGAGACGTTAAGTGGTCCCATTAGCTACGTTCCTAGGTGGACTGTGCGGCTCGGCAATGGCATTCCTTTGGCCGGCCCGATCTTCCACCATCCCCCTCGCCCTCTTTTCCCATTGCCCCTGTGCATTAATTCTCACGGTGCCACGTGTGGCCGCTAATATGGCGGTCCGGAATCTAGAGGTCCTAGTGTCTTCCTCCGGCAAATGAACAAGATATGTTCGTTGCCGGGATATACTCCAGATTAATAATTCCGTCAGCATGAAATTCTCTCTATAAATCCTTGTAATCGTTAAAAATATATTAAAGTGCTGCTAATGAATAGTGCTCTTGAACATTTTAACTCAAGTCGAGAGCCAATTGATACATCAACAGTATCGCATGGCCCTTAGATAAAATGTACGATATATGAAATAATATCGTGTTACATCATATCTTTTTTTTTTAACAAGAATGCATCCCTCCCTCGAAGGGTAGTGCGGGACTCGCCAAAGAACTATCCACTTAAACTCTTCGACCTTCACCAGGTTTTACGGAGGGCTGCCCGGAACCGTCCAAAAGCATTACTTCAGATGATTCCTCTTGCCACATCATATCTGAAGTATCATACGAAGAACTGTGAGCACCGTTCTTTGCGTCCATCCACAAATCAACGGTCGAATGGCCGTAACAAGAGGAACGACATGACGGCGTTAGCCGACTCTCCACTTCTCGCGATCGGTGCGAGATCGAGGATACCCTTTGGATGACCTCAAGGTGGCGGAGAAGAAGATAAGCCGAGCGGCGTCCAGGTGTCTGTCGCGATAGGCCGACAAAGAACCCGGAGAGGGCCACTCGCACGTAACAGCGGGCATAGTCATCGTTGTCGTCTCGCCGGAGGGCGGTTGTGAACGGGGAAGGAGGACGGTCTAGACCTCTTTTTTCGACAAGACGGCAAGAGCGGGAGGAGGGCCGGAGAGAGGAGGAGATGGAGATGTCACCGTCTGGCCGCGCGGCGAGTCAGCGAATTCCTCGATCGTCATGAGCCACCATGACGACTTCATCCCTCCAACACGTCCTCGTCAATTAGGCGCAGAAGTGAAGTCCGTGATAAACTATTATCTATAAAATGCGACTTTGCAAGCAGCATGCAAGTTAAAGATCTAGATTCGCGTGATGATAAATCTAACTCAAGATTGTTGTTGAATTGGGCAGCTGAATTAAGGTTTGATGCAATCTCTCGATTACGAGGAACAATCGCCAACAAAGGCTGTAATTTGTGAAATACATTTTTAATTTACAGTTACACTCGTTTTTTTTTTACCGTGTAGCAAATAAACGTCTCCTCTCTCGCCACGCGTTTCGTCCACCAATCGCGCACGCAAGCTTTATTTTTGAGTCTCCGAGGAAGATTAAATTTACACATAGTAGCGCCGCAGAACAATACCGGCGTTGTTTGCACGGTGTGGTAAATATTTGAGTGCCATCCCGTCGCGCACTCTCACCGTGCCACGCGTTGCTACGCCCGGCCCGACCGCCTTCTGTTCGAGCTAGCCAAGGGCTCGAACTTCAGAGTACATACTAATTCCCTTTGCGCGCTCTTGCCGATCGTTGTTTGCTTCTGCCACTTCGCTTTAATTGTTCGCGAATCGTACTATAATGACTATCGAGCGGCTGCGGCCACCAAAGAGGAGGGAATGATACGATCGATATTAATTTCCGATCTTTCCAGACATTTATTTCAAGTATTTGTGTAATATTGTATTTTTAAAGAAAGTGTTTTTAAGCAAAAATATTTTCATTAGCTATTTTCGTAAAATTTCATTGTAGAAGTTTACGCGAATAGCAAGCGCTATGAATCCAGTAAGATTTCTTTACAGTAATTTTCTTTACTTGCAAAATGCGTGCATGTGAATTCGGCGATCGATCGATCATCGCCTCCGTGAGGGTCGGAATCGCGGAGGTGGAGAGTCGGAACGGCAGTAAATAAAAATCCCGGGTTAATTTTTTTCGAACAATGCCATCGATGCTCGTGCCCGCCAGTGCGGAGGGTAGCAACCCTTTTTTCATACTGTTCAATCTCTCCCAACTGAACGTAATTCGTGTCGCCATTCAAAACGAAAGCTAATGGTATTGCTTTCCCCCTCACGAGCCTCGCGAAAATTTATCACGATCTTGCCACGAAGGATTTATCTATCGATGCCAACGACGAACAGAAAATCGTAAAATTAACTGCAAAAATCTGAAATATCTGAAAGCGTCTCGCTCGAAAATTACAGTTGAAACCTATCGAAAGGCATCGATATTTTTTATTCCTTTATTTTAGTCTTCGATAAGCACCCGTAAAAATTATTTACATAATTGTAATGAAATTAATGTAATTTTAAATCGTCATAGTTTTGTTCATTAATTTTTTTTATCTATAATGTTAGTCGCGTCTGTGTATACAAATACATATAACGTATAACAATGGCGCGGATAGCGCGAACTCTGGTTGGTTGACTTGGCCTCGGTCTAGTTGGTCCCTTGTCTGGTTGATAGGACTTTATTTCTCTCTTGCTCTCGTTGCGTTTCTCTCTAATATTTATCTAATTGCTTATACACACTCTGTACTTAACTCTCATTGGTTCCTTCTTTTTCCCTTTTTTTCTCAACCTTTCTCATATTTCTCCCATGTATATCTGCTTATCTGTACATTCAGTTTTCGCCGTTATGCTTGATCGAATCTGCTCTCTTTACTAGTCAAACAAATTGCAGGATTCCGCATACATACAAATTGATAAATAGAATTGTTTTATTTTACAAGATACACAGATAACGTTTGCGCTTTTCTTGCTTCACGCGGACTGTATGAAAAATTACGAAATACGCGAGTGTTTCTTTGAGATGTACCGCATAGCTGAAATCCACCACATGTGATTCTACATTAACGATAGTTCTTAAATCAATCCTCGTCCGTCACATTCTTGCACGCGTGGGCGTGGAATGCCTCGCGCGGCAGCAGGTAACGAACCAAGCTCATTACTCGTCGTCACGTGTCATTCGTGACCTCGTCGTAAATGAAGGGAAACGAGGAGAGGCATCGTCCGACTCGACTATCCTCCTTGGATCGTCTCGTTACGGCCATTCGTCATTTTCACCTCCGCGAGAACGATAAGCTATATACACTTTTTTGTCATTGCATTTACAAAATTGCATCATTGAGATTAGAAGACCTTAGGTATAATAGCACGATGTAAGGCGCTAACAAAAAAAGATTTCATTAAAATTAACAATTAAAATTAACATTACAACGATCTAAATTAATAGTTAATGACTGAAATAATTAATGGAAACCAAAATGTACTAATACGATCGAGAGAGAGAGAGAGAGAGAGAGGGGGGGGCATGGAGGGAGAAAGGAGGGAGCTAACTAATTATATTAAAACCATATTCCTCATAACTATCTAATTATCTCGTTAATGACGCCGCTCTTAATAGATGCGTAAAACGCGTTCGTCGAGGCGTACAATGCGTTACCTCTGTCTCGCCCCGCCTGGTTACGGCTATCCGTCATTTTCACACCTCGGAATGATAGAAACGCGCGCGTGAGACGCTTTCGAGGAGGAAACGCGGCAATTGTACGTCGCAGGCGGTTGCGACGGCGATAAGCCACGCCATCGTCGTCGTCGTCGCCGCCGCATCGCTTCGCTTCGCGCCGACTTCTCGCATGTCGCGCTGCATAAAATTAACTCGCGAATTAGTCCCGCGCACACACAACGCGAGCGTAGACACGTCCCCGAGACACGCACACGCGATGTATGTACCCGCTTACGACGCAGCGCGATGTCGCGATTCACCTTTAATGCGCTCGAGGCTTATCGGCGGGATAACGCAATAACGACGTAATAGCGTTGAACTTTGCGAAAGAGAATCTTCTTTACTGTGAGAAGTAGATGAGTTATTCATCGATAGTTATCAAAGCGGAACAAAAACGTGATAAACTCGCGTTGCTGCGCGCATGCACACGTGTTGCGGAATAATCAATTCAACGATCTGCGATTATTTTATAATGATTGTTAAAAAGTAATATATTATTATTCATGACATAATTTAATTGAAAATCGCTATCAGCGATACAGTAGTAGTACTGCTGTGTTAGTAGAATGTAGTAATACTACAGTAGCAGTAGCATTATTTAATTTATTAAAACGATCCATAAAATCTCTTTTGTGTTACAAAGGATACGTCATATATACAGAAAAAAAAATAAAAAGATCTATTGGTGGTATTTCTACTATTGTACTTCCTATCTTACAATTAGTGTAGTCTTCATCTAATCTTAATATCAGTTCTTGCGTGTGAACCCGCGTAAATCACATTGGTATTCCTTTGTAGATACTATGTAATCTGCGTCACTTTGAAAAGTCTTTCGGGACTATCTGTAAGGAAACATCTCTTGACGAGGTGACATTTGAAAAACGAATTTTCTATCAGTATAAAACTTCTCTTTTTCTTAATGCTTTTTAGCGTATCCTTATGGAATGTCCTTTTTTGTCAAGTTTCTTCCTCTTTTGTCAGTCGCGATTCTATCGGATACGCGACTTCTTTTGGCCGTAGCAGTTAAGTACAGCTCGTTGGTATCAATTTGGCATGTTTCCCGCGATGGAACGGCGGCTAATTCGCCAGAACGGAAACGGTCTTTACCTTAGCCACGGCCGAAAAAGGACCCGACCGATCGCTCTCAGACGCACGTCTTGTGTGTGTTGCAGGGATTGGAACGCGACGGGCAACGTACGCGTGCAGGAATCCTGGCCGACGTGAACGACTCTCGCCGCGACAATGTCGAACCATTCCACCACCGAAGGATCAGGCTCCTTGATTGTTTCGCGCGCTACGGTGAGTCTTCCTTCAATCCTGAGAAGATTAGATCAAGCGAAAGAGAATCGAGTAAGGCGTGAAACTTACTAGACACTCGAGATTGATTACTTTTGCTGAGAGACGCGCGCGGTCCCTACCGGGTGTTCCTCACGAGATTTTTGGAGCATTTTACGGGAAATTTGGATTCGATTTGTATCAACAATGTAATCTACGTATTCGTAATTGACTCGATTTTCTTTCTATGCTTACGTTATAGGACGAATAATAATTTAAAAGGAAACAGAAAAGCGTTAAATTAGTTTTAGTAAAATTATTTGTGTCAAAATTAGTTTTGAATCTCAAAAATTTACTTAAAAATATGAATATTATTTTATTCGTGATGAACAATCCAGAAATTAGATGATAAATTGAAAAAAAAACATTTTCTTGCGGTTTTAATTTTATTTAACCACTTGCTAACGAGCGCGTCAAGTTGCGAAACTGCTTGGATTCAAATGAACTCGATATAACGATCGACCGTTTAAGCGACGATTTAGGGCGTGACAGTGTCAATTTTTTTTTTGCATTCGTCCGTTAACGTAGAAAGTCGATTTTCACGTGAGTACTCGCGCGAACGGCAAATTGACTCGGGAAGTCGATCGGTGGTGGTTTGTCCATGAAAGTATCGCAAAACACCAAGGATCGTTTTTTGCGCGTACTTTGCGCGCGCGCGTTGCGCCGATTCGCGATCTCTACGACAAACGGCGATCTCTATCGGCCGTTTAATCGATCCATCTTATCGATCCTTACAACGAGCCGAGAAAGCTCTCACGCCGTGACCGATCCCGACTCGATTCCTCGCGGCCGGCGGATTAAATCGGGACGCGGATGTTTTGCCCCAGTTTCACTTGACAGGCCGATCTGCACGGCGAGTTCGTTCCGCTCAGGCAAACTAGGCGATTGGCGGCTTCGATAGTCTGCCGATCTTACGATCGATCGGCCGACTCGCTCTCGTCGGATCGCCAAAATCGAACAGCTTGACCCTCGCGCGAACGGCGAGCCGGTCGGCGCACCTTGTCACCGATCGTTCCGCCGCGGCGGTCGCTTTAATTACAAAAATAAGTCAATGACGAGGTGGGGGGGGGAGGAAAAAAAAAATGGCATGGCGAAAAAATGCTTCGCGCCATCAGTCCTGCCGCTCGCAAGAACGAGCCCTTTCGTCGCGCTCAAACGAGTAAACTCGAGCTTGTACGCCTCTCTCGAGAATACCGGCCCTCCAACGCTCCCATTTCGACATCGCCCGTACGTACAGCGAGAATGAGTCGTTCTTTGAGCAACGTCCACCGAGCAAATTGGATAGGCGGAGCGCAGTAGCCGGGGAAGTACGTGGAACTAACCGATTTCGAGCTGATCCGCCAAGATTTCCGTCACATCACCCGTTACAGACGACACCTATGATGTCGCACCTTAATTGATAGTCAACAATGTTCTAACGCGAAAGAAAGTCATTTTTCACATTTTTGCTTGCTCCCATTTGGTCGGTTTGAATCGAGAAGTAAATTTAATTAGGGACATCGCGATAGTGTATAAAAATATAATCGCCTCTATTGACGACTCTTTAGGAAGGTACGTTTCGAGATGAATCGGGGATATAAAATATTTCAATTCCTGAATCGAAATTCGATTCGCTCTCCAGTCCCAAATCGCCTGCCGTTCTTGCGTGCACATTGAGGCGCAATGTATCGTGCGGGCGATTAAAAATTGAAACGTCAGGTGGACGGCCTCCGATCGATCGGTTCGCGCTCGAGGTACGTGCCGCTCTCCGGCGACGGGTATCCCGAATTTTTTCAAGAGGGAAAGCTTCCTCCCAGGCGAAGAGGGGAATGCGCCCCGTCATTCCACGGATCTCCCCGGCCCGGGAACCTCGAAATGGAACCCGAAGTCCTCCATCGAGGGTGACAGCTATGAAATCGTTCGTGATTGCTCCTCTCACTTCGCGGCCCCCCCTCAATCTCTGAAGCTCTACCAAGCAGTTATCCGAGGGCACTGTCGATCAGTTCTTCCACGCGGGACTTCTTTTCTCTTGAAAAACACGGCGAAAATTATCTCTGCTCAAAATAACCTTAATATAAGTCCCTGAAATAAGATCGTCGAGTGAAATGATAATGGAGGTAACTTGATACAAGAAAAAAAATGTTTAACCGCACAAAAAATTATTTCGACGAGGCTGTTAACCGCACTACTCGGTAGAGAAGTCGTAGGAAAATAATTTATATATCAAAGTTAAAAAGTTAAGACTTATCACGTACCGTTTCACGATTCAAATAGCACGGTGATTTATAAAGCTTTCGATAAATATTGTGAACGTCTGTCGCATGCTGAGAGTTTTCGCAGCGCAAAATCGTTCCGGGATCACGCCCAAATGGCACGGCTTATTACACCGATAATCGATTCGGCGGATCTGCATCGCGGCTCGTTCCGTGCCGGCGATTTTTCTCAGGTGCGCGATAGTGCTGATTCATGGAAACAGGAGAGAGCAAGGGTAAGAAGAGGCAGCCGTGGAAGGTACGCGCGGTCCTTCGGGCGAGATTAACACGTCAAAGACGACGCGCCCTCTCTGTCTCAGCAGTTGCCTTGTAATTCCCGGTGGATACAGGACTAATGGGTTATTTCAGGTAATTAGCCGCGCGGCATCGTCGCTCCCTCCACGCGAAGGGCCCCCCTCTCTCTTTCTCTCTCTCTCTGCCCTTCTTTCGTCCCTACTCGCACGATTTCCCCGCGTCGCAATCTCTCGCACACACGCACGTACGCGGGACGTGTCGTCGCTTTTTTTCGCCTGGGTGCCGATTGATGATCGTAGGGTGCTGCTGGATGGACATATTCTTAATCAGCCGGAGCCGATATACTCTCGACGATTTACTTTCACATTGTACGGCCAGCCGTTAATTCTACGAGACTACGTTGTAGTCGGTGTAGGCGGGGCTAGTCGAGGGGGTAAATTGCAACAGTCATCGCAAAGCTCTGCGCCTTTCACGATTGCAACACCGTTGCCGTTACGGAGTTTCGTAGTCAACATTGGCGAAACGGCGGGTGGATAATGGCAAATTCTGCAGCAGGCGCGACAGAATTCGTGACTGCGACTAACCCTCCCTGAATCCAGCTGCATCGAGTGTTATTCCGTGTTTTGGCGAGGATTAAGATCGAGAAACGCTAAAATGTGCTTCGAAGAGAATTTATTTCTACGTAAATAAAGTTACAAAAATAAATGAATGATAATGCTTCGCGATTTAAATATTCGATATTGACATTTACTGTGCATTATCAGTTCATTTCAGTTTGATTTATCTCGATTTTTGTAATAAAGAATAATTTAAATTACGGTCGAAGATTAGACTTTTTAATCGGAACAATCTATTTCCATCGAGCGTGAAAGGTGTGCATATTGTGGCGCAGATTCCCGAGCGATTAATAATATCGCGATCGAGCAATTAAATGTGATCGCGCGACTGCGAATTCGGTAATTATGGCGCTAATGATGGGTAGCTCGCGACAGCTTCCTTCAAACTCCGGTGGAAGAAGGTCCCGCTCGCTCGCGCACGCAAAAGAGTATCCATCGAAGGCGCGAGGCGAGGTAGATCGTCCAAGAAATCGTCTTTGCCGAGTCACGCTGTGTAACGAACTTCAGCTGGGTGCTAGTTCGAGAAGACGAAGCCTCCTTTCTCGAGTCCGAATCGCGGTTAGCCGTTTCGTCGTAACGCAACGAAAGAAGGTCGTTACGGAGGGAAAGATCAAGGGTCAGTTTCGTTTCGAAGCGACATCGGCACGACGGTCCCTGAAACATGTGCTACGTGGCTAAGTCTTGGAGCTCTGTTTTTCTACCATCGCTGTCATATGCTGTTTCGACATTCTGCTTAGAAAAATCTACTTAATCTCGAAAATTTTTTAAAATAAAAATAATAAAGAGATTGAGAGGAAATTCGTTTCCGTCCCGACGCGGTCGTTTCTTCTATCTCAAGAAAGAGAGAGAGAGAGCGAGAGAGACTTTTCTCTTTCGACTCAAGGTTCGTTCTTTCACGCACATTCTCCTTCTGGCTTCGTGGACGTTTCGCTAAAATCGGATCGGCATCTTCCGATCGGCTCTTGCTAAGATTCCTCAATGACAGCCGATTAAGGACGATTCGCCGCGAGAATGGGAACGGGCGTCGGCGAAACGTCGGCGTGGCGGGAACGGCGCGGGGTCCGCTTCGTTAATTCCTGATTTTCCTCGGTCCGCATCACTTTTTAATTGACGCCAGAAATTGAACCAGAGAGCGGGCAGAGCGCTCTGGCTGGCCGCGCGTCCGTTCTCGCAGAGTCATCCTCCGCTACCTCCCCGTCACCTTCCTCGCTCTCCCTCCGAATCATCCACGCTGGCTCTCCTCGTCCAGGATCGGATTAAGCTGTACGTAATGTGGAAGATTATACTGTCATAAGATTGCCCGCGCGACGCGCCTCGTTATTATTCGGGATATTTGCTTATTACATCAGGCGGGAATCGCTTTACTTAACGTTGCTCAAATGAATTGGTATTTTTCCTCGCGAAGATAATTAGACTATAAACTGTCGCATCGATATCTCTATAAACTTATTTTCTATTAATCATACATTTCTTCTTCTCTGCATCACGATAATTTGTTTTTTCTTTTTCTTTTAGAAATAAAATTTGTTTAACTTAATGGCAATGTATGAATGTCAATTCCATGATGAACGATACAGATTTTAAATTCGGAAGATTTGCCGATTAACTTGCTTTTCGTCTAACTCACTTATTCCAAGCATATCATTACTTTCGAGCCAAATTGTATTTTTCTTGAGAGTTTCCTACTCTTATTATGTATACATGTAATAAATTTTCTTGTGCCACATAAAACCTACTTTCAACGACTTGCGAGTTTAATTTAAGAATCGTTAAAAAAATCATAAAGAATTCATAAAATAAGACATTGTCCCTGACGAAATCATATTTCCTCCGTAAAAACGAGAGCCGCGTTCGAGGTTTTTCTTCTTCTTCTTCTTCTTCTTCTTCTCTCTCTCTCTCTCTCTCTCTCTCTCTCTCTCTGCGGAAAAAGAAACTGTCAGCATCTTCGAACGAGGCAGATCTTCGGATTTCCAAGCAGTTTTCCTCTTTTCGAGTAGACTCAGGTCGAAGGCAGCGCCGTCGCGCTAGCAGACCGACGGTGCACAGTTTCTATCGACTCGCCAGGTGTTCCAGTCACGTGTCAGTTTCCGCTTGTCGGTTTCCAGCTCACCGAGATGCTGCCAATGACACCGATCTTTGTCCCACCCCCGCTCGTCACGCGCCAGCTCGCCTACCTTTTCCCATCCGTCGCGTTTTCCGCTTCTGTCCTTTCCCGCGAGAGCTGCAACTCGCGCGAGCGGGCGTGCAGGGGCGACCCGAGTCGGACCAACCCAGGTCTCCACCTGCGTCTCGCGTCTCTCCTAGTGAAACCAATGTCGCCTCTCCGCCGGACCGACATACGCGATGTCGCCGTCGCGTCGCATCTCGTCTCGTCTCGTCTCGTCTCGTCTCCACCTCCGCCTCCACCTCCTAGTCGTGGCTGTCATCGGCAGGAGCTCTCGACTCGCGTAAAAATAATTACACTGAAAGAGAGGATTGGGTACGGATTGCGAATCTTCCATACCTTCGCTCGCGGCTTTCCATCCGTTCGACGGCTATTGTGAGGATGAACGAACGAACGAACGAACGAACGGACGGACGGCTTAATAAGCTCGGCACGCCGGAACGAGCGCCGATAAAAATTTATCCGCCTCGAGTACCTCTCTCTCGAATCGAGCCGCAATCGTGTCTATTCCGAAACGTCTACGATTTCTCTAAAATGGATTTACCGCGGGGCTTGGGTACTGAAACGTTTCGCCGTATTATGGTAAAAATCAATATCGGCTTCGACTTATCTTATTCAGACAATCGGTGCTCGAACGAGAAAGAAAATGAAAATTATTGAATTTATTTTCAGATAATTAATATATTCAATATATTCAATATATTCAATATCGTGCTGTGAATTATTATTACGTAGAATGTTAATTATATTCGATCCGAAATATTAAAGGTTCGATTCTGTAAGATTTAATAAATTCCTCGTAGCTTGTAATCAATTGTGCGCGCTTCTCAGGAATAAGAAAAGCACCTCGCACAAAGGAGAGCATGTCGGATACCGAGATGTCGCGTCAGATAATTATTCATGATTATTAACAGCACGATATACACGTGGCGCGTGTACGTGAACACGAAAGAGAAGGTGAAAGCTCGTGGGACACGCGGGAGTTAATAAAAAAGCTCGCGAATGCGCTTCGCCTCGACGCGCCGTGACAAACGATCATCGATCTGCGAAAACAGTGGCTCTCGCTCTATTTTGCTGTCTGTTTTTTTTACACACACACATATATATATATATATAAATTCCCAAAAGACCGGTAGCAATTGCAATCAGTAAGTTTATATTACCACTTCGTCGACGATGCCACCCTCTTCATCAACGCGGCAACTCGTCGACGGCCATTTACACATTCGGTTTTTGTTCGTCATTTACAAAAGCGGCTTGTTATCCTTTTTTCCCCCCAACTTTAAACAACTCTCATCGGCGTAACAAGTGTGCCATTGAATTTTATCAGCGTGATAAATACGTCAGTGTCTTGTGACCGTGATAACTGATGTTATTTTACGACAGTTATTGAAATAGAACGGTGTCGAATATATACGTTTGAAAGAAGTGTCTTTGAATTTAAATTACTTTCATCATCCAGGAGATTGCTTTGATTGTTTAATTATCACTCACATATTGATATATGATGTGAAATGCCTTCGAGCTTGCCCATTGTCAAAATTTGCCTAATAATGCTGAATACTGTAATAATGACAGGTGTATATGGGATTGAAAGTATAAAATCGAATTTCCAATTACAAACATTTTTTATTTAAATTTTGTTTATTGTTAGTTCAATGTTGATTCTGTTTATTCTTTTAATCGTGCAAACAGTTGCATTTTGTCAGAATTTCATATATATATATCATTTTATCATTGCTGTGAATTATTTATTTTAATATATACTTAATTGATAATCCCAATTCGTCGTTATTACAAAATAATAATCTTAGTGGAGTAAACACATTTTATAAAATGTCTTGTTTGTTTTTTAGAGCCGGACCCATGTGCATCAGGACGCTGCTGCGCGGAGCTGCCCCAGCCCAGAACCAGTTATGAACATATGATTAAGCTCGTTTTAATAAGTTTTTATGTAGACCTTACGCGTAAGGATGTATAATAAAAATAAGTGTTGAATAAACGAGATACGTTGAGACAAATGGCCAGTGATTCCGTTGCGATAAGTACATACATAGCTGATGTAAATTAAGCCATCTACGATCGCGTTGTAATTTGAAATATGGGATAATTGAGGATTAAGGTTGAACAAGACGCAGGAGTATAACAAAACGCTATGATTGAGACTCGAGGGAGAGGTACGAAGAATACGAGGTAAGCTCTAATTTCGCTTCTTAATTCCTCTAATTATAGTCGGGCGAATAACGTTAGGATTTCATCGAGATTCTCGATTATATTGCGATTATCGAATTAGAAATAATTGGGATCGTCATCGGATATTAAAATAAATTTGCATTCATGAATCAGGATACTTTTTCAAGGAGATTACAGCTCTTCGATAGAGATCCGCCATGTTTCGAATAAAGACGAATGGCCGACCGCGTTTAATTTTCTGATGTGAGCGACGAGGGTCGAAGGAAGGGCGGATCTTCTTGGCTCGTCTTCTCTACGTCGTCACCGTAGAGATGAGAGTATGGCTGCTTCACCGAAAATTCGCGTGTAATTTTAAGATCCGAATGAATATTCTGGTGGAATTGATACAGAATACGATAAAGAATAACAACTGTTTGAATGAAGATTCATAGCGCATTATCAATTTCTTTTCGGCGTTTTTTATTTTTAACACTTTCATGAAAACACGGTGAGATAAATTTATATATTTGTAATTTGTAATTTCAAATTACGTTTTATAATTTTGTATTGTTATTCATATTGTCAAGATATATCAATTCAATCAAATACTCTCTAATATCTCATTGGAGTTTTTTTGTTTTAAGGATAATGATATTAAAGATAAACATTAAAGATATAATAATTATAGACATAATTATTTATTCTGTACATTTTTAGATTGACCCTGTCTTAGAATTTAGCTTTTGAAGTATTTTAAAAGATATTAGAACGTGTTGTATTATGAAAATCACATTATACGTTTCATCTCGCGATAAAGCCGGTGCGCATCTACCGTGTTTTCAGTTTATCATTCGATAGAAGCGAATAGGCCACTCGCGATCTTCCCGACAAAAGCGAACACTCGGTATATATAAGAAAGGAAGATATTGGCCCGTCTTTTCCATCTAGTAGTCGTCACCGTGGAGACGACTGACGTAGTCGTGGGTGTTCTCCTGAATTCTCGATCTCGGAGAATCTGTCTCCTACATGGACGGGCGAACCCTCTCCGGAATCTAACCCACCCTTGCCGTTGCGGAGGATCGCAAGGACGAGGGTTGCCGGCGAGGTCTCGCCTGATTGGCGGCCGTGGACTATCGACCAACCCGAGACCAGCCCTTTGTTTTAGCCACCACCCTTGCCGGTATCGAGGGTATCCAACTTAAAGTCGGGTCATTGAACGTCCATGAGATTTCGGTCGGCTTGTTCTGTGAAAGAATAAAAAATGAGAAAATTACGCTGCGAGAAAATGTTTCGTAAATATTAGGTGATATCTTTTTCATTGAGTAAATATGGTTAAATTATGGTTTATGAATTACACTCTTAAATGTGATAAAATAATAACAGAGATGACATATCAAGGAATATTGATAAATGATAAAATAATAAGAAAATAGTTTAAAGAATAATGTTATCAAATAGCAAACAAGCGAGCATTTTTATATTTACCAGAAAATTGTCTTCACGTTTAAAGATCCGCGACCAAAGAGCCGATTGGCGCGATCACGTATGCTAAATCGCACGTCGACGTTACAGCAGAGCACATCGCATTCTCGCTCGCGGATCGATGATGCAGCACGTGCTACGGCCTTGTAATACACTGCGTTCACCTGCATACCATACGTCCCTGCTGCACCTCGGCTGCTTAGCATAATTAGTGTCTGATGATTAACAGGCGTGCATCAGCACCGACTAATGGCTTAATTAATTCACGCGTGCTAATACTGTCTCGCTGCGGAGATCGGCCAGGCATCTCGTAACTTCTGCTGCTCCAATTTGAAATCGCGCACTTGCCGCACTCCATGTGACTGCTACCTTCTTCGAAGAAACCATTTGTCGTGCACTTTGCGTAATCCCGATTCTCTGATGCGGCGAAACACCGAGGAAGAAAAATGGCAAATAATAAATCAGTTTATTATTTCATATAATCGCATATATTTAATTAGTATTTTCCTTGTCTATTGATGTCTTACTTAATTTTTAAATACCGATTCTTTTGATTTCTTCGCGGATAGCAGTCAATTATCCAACAGTTCAGCATTCACGTTCAAGATTCATTTTTCTGTAATGTATCCGGAATATATATCGGATTACGATCGATTCTCAATACGTTCGTATTTTCATAATGACGGTCGGAGCGATGGTATATTTCGTATACGTCACATGACATGATCGGCATAACGGCTTAATTAACATCGGCATTATTTTAATTGGCTGCGGTTGCATATCGGATATATGTGTCTCAAATTATTCTTAGTACAGCGTGCGCGCAAAAAAACTTACACAATTATGCACACGCACGCACGGGGTGTGTATTATTGTTAGATCGGTTTAAAAAAGAGGGAGAAAACGTAAGAGGAATACACGGGGCGAGGCCGAACGTGGCCGTGCGGCTTAGCCGTCAATCAGCCCTCTCTCCCTTGCCAAATTACTGTCAAACGCAATTAGAATTGACGTGGAAGGCCGGGGCTAAATCAAAATCGCGAGGTAAAACCCCTCGATAACGATTTCAATCCCGGAGGCTATGCTCAGTCGCAATTTTCTCCCGCCGCTAATTAATACACCTCGTATCGTACGTCAATTCGACAGTTCCACCTCCTCTCTCTCTCTCTCTCTCTCTCCCTTCTTCCGTTCCGCTGCTCTTCGCCCTTCCCTTTTATCTCCGATTCGATTCGTTCTGATATACGATGATCATTGGCGAAAAAGAGGAGGCTATATTTTTCAGAGGTACATATTTCGACGGTAGCGTGCGGAACGCGAATCGATATCCGCGGACAACGGAGATGGACGCAAATTCATTGCGAATCGGTAATTAAAAAAGAGTTGCACAAATTAGCCGTGGCTACGTGAACGTACGCGTTGCGTACGTGTGACGATGTTTTTTTTCCGGAATGCTCGGAGTTAATTTTTATGGATTCTCAATAGGATTGTAATAAATACAACGTATAACAACGTTCTATATTATTCTAACATATAACGAAACTAAAATAATTTTAAAAAATTTACTGATATAAATGAATTTATAAAGATGTAAATTTGTAACGATGGGAGCATTACCTGTGAATTTTTGCGCTATCGTTTTACTTCCTACGATTTTTTTTATTTGTCCCGCTTTTCCCTCGTGAGACCTCATCGGGGAAGAAATTGAAGTCTCGCGAAGGTAAATCTCTCGCCGAATCCATGCCAGAATTCTTTTTTTCTCGCTGGTCCCCATTTTCCTCCGAAGGAGACGAGGTCCTCTTTAGAGGTAGAATGATATATATTAAAGAAATGCTTTTTGGCAATAAACAATCGGGCAACGAGGGTCGGCGGCAGTTAGGTGGGGCATTAGGGTGAATTATTCTGGCCACCCAGCGTAAAAAGACCGATGAATCACGGGAGTAACGGGGTTCTTGCTCTCCCAATGATGTTGTATCTTGTCCTATGGCCTCTTAAACTCGACCTTACGGCGGTTTCGTCCCTCGTCTAAAACCTAACACGCTCGTTCCTGCCACTCGTTCTCTTTGTACATAATGCGATAATGTGATATATTTGCCGATTCCATTTTTTTATCTGACAAGTTAGTCTTTAGATGAAAACAAAATAGGGAGTCAAATTATTAAAGATTCAATTATATTAGATTTTTTAAAGCGAAGATAAATGCGCGACGATTTAAGTGTGAAATTATTAGCTTTATACACACACGTATGCAATTTATACGTTTATTATTTTATTTGACGTAACATAATAAAGGAAAATTTTATCTTCGTTTGTAAAAATTGGGATTTCTAGGCATACTAAATGCACCATCATTCCCAACGCGACAGCTGCAAATGCTGCTGCGATCCACAGCAGCCATGCTCTCGTGCATCTCTACAAATACGCGCAGAATGCTCGTGTAGTTGTGAGCGCTCGTGCATACACACGTACACACGCAGGCACACACGTATTGCCGCCAGTACCGTATTACCCGGGGTCGGGACTTTTTCATTACGGTAAGAGCCGATTGCATTTTTTACGTCTCCCAACGACGGGGGTGTCCAATCTGGAGAATCGCGTGGAAGGAGGGCCATCTAATCACGTGTTCCTGGCAATCGTGTCCTGCGTCGATCCTCGCCAACCCCGCTTCTCGAACGGCCACCCTTTCATCCCCGCGCCGGCGTGTCCTCATCCTTGGACACAATCCTCTTCTAGAGAGAACGAAGAGCCTTTTATTCGATGGCTGTAGGGGCGACTGGGACGCGGCTTCTCTATCTCTCTCCTCTCATTTTCTCTCTTTTTCTCGCCTTTCTCTTTCTCTCTCCATCTTCACGTGATTTCCTTTTTTTTTCTCCTTTTTTTCTTTTTTTTTGCACCACACAGACCGCCCTTTCACTATCCGGGGACGCCTCTTCAATCGGGCTTAGCCGCCCGGCGTAATTAAGCCGCGATTGAAAATTAATCATCGGATCGATTTCGTGCGTCGGCGTCGCTTGCGACTCTTCTCCGCGGAAGGAACGATAAAAAGGAGCCTCCCCCCCTCCTTACTCTCTTCCATCAGGTTCCAGGATATCGGGACGAACGCTGGGAGCCGGATGAAGGTGAAGGTCCTTTGATCTCGCAGGGCATCTCTCCCTCTGTAGGACTCGCAAGCTCCTTGCGCCAATTATCTCACGCCTACGTTCATTATTTTTGCGGTTCCGTCGGCGGTGGTTTATTTCCTCCATCGCGTCTTGTTTCCTCGCGTAAGAGGATTGGCGTGATGCGATCGTGATCCCGTCGCTCCTGGGCGAACAACGGCAACTCGACGGCTGATTACGAATCCGCCATCAGATTTCGACGATTCTTTTTCAAAATGGCGGATTCAATATGGC
>VBVR01000983.1:0-36719 GCA_011638315.1 Tetramorium parvispinum | reverse complement strand
GGCGTTTAATTCATTTTATTCGGCCTATATGTTACGGAGTAATAACTATTTACTTTCAACACATTCCCATTGGTCACTCTGTATATATGTATGTATACACATACAATTCTGAACATTAATATAGCCGAAAATATAGAAGCAGATAACTTAAGAAAAGAAGAGAAATAAGATTTATAGATTTGATAGAACCTAAATCCGAATTTAAAATCGAATAACACTAAAACTCATTTTTACATTTAATCTAATAAATAATTATTATGAGTTAGAGATTAAATTATACAGCTAATTTGTGTTTATATAATCTATCATCGTCTTTTATTTCAAGTATATTTTCAGAAATATTTTTTCTATTATGAATTTCTGTATTCCAAATAATATCTGCAACATATAATTTTGTGTAACAAATAATTATCAATATATTATGATAAATTATTAACAAACTGTTACTTATTGTTAGTATTTACTTAATAAATTAATACTTCTAGATTTTTGTTTTTTTCTATAAAATGAAGCTGATTAGAACGATTATATTTATTTGTATTTTACGAGAATGGTTATTAAGATAGTGAGTGATCTAAAGCGCTGTATTTAGATCATGGTCTCCTTTCATGATCTGAATTTGCCTTGTGTCAACTATTTCATTTAAAGAGTGATTAAAATAATTGCATCGTTGCTCTTAATGAAAAAAATCACATTTTCAAAATTTATATTAAACTACAAACAAATTCTCTAAATTTTTTCTAAGGAAGCTCTGCAAAACATATTTCTAGCGATATTTTCGCGAAACAATACGCTGCATCGCTTCAGTCAACCTGTCGATTGTTATCCGAGTATACAAATGACAAGTGTACACACAAATCTATTGTATGTAAGGTGTACCACTTGTCTTCAGTAGCTAAGCAAGCACGACGACGTCGTTGGACGCCGACGTTTTCGAGCGGAACGACGATCGCGGTTGTGGGCAGGGGATACCGTTGGTGTCGCCTGTCCACGGACGGATTCCTAGCAGGCTCCTGAACGATGGAGAGGAGATACATTATACGTGGACTTTAAACGGCAACCGTACGAGTGGGCAATTGGACAGTCTGGTAGAGTGAGCAAACCAGCGGCATCATTCAACGCGCATTAAGCAGCGAATAATGTGCGGGCCGATATAATCTAAGCTCCACATGATTCGTCTTCCTACGTATATTTATACGCGATGTTCTGTTATTTATGCGCGAAAGGCTCGAAGACGAAAACGGCGAAGTTTTATAAATGGAGTCGAGACTTCTTAAACGAATGCCGGAGAAGGAATTCGCGTTAGGACGTTCTGTTTTTATTAATGGCTAACATTTATTACTTTTTGCTTCCTACTGACGAAAATAAATGTGCAGATTTTATACTTTTTTTTATTGTAAAAATCTGCATATTTTTTACATATATTTAACGACCGCGAAATGCGTTTTGACGTAAGAAATGTAATTTAAAATTAGTGGAAAAGTGGAAGTGGAAGAGTGGGGTCAAGCACACGCGACTATAACGATAATCTATACTAGAAACGAACAAGGAAAACTATATAACAATAGTTTAGAAATCCATTGTTTCGAACATTTATACGATTAATGTAATACCTTACATGTCGTAATACTGTACGTCGTAATTAGTTCATAATCTACTTCTACTACTTAGATTGTGTGTGCAATTAAAGCTGACGCCAACGTTGATAGAGTAATTTTGTTTTTGTAATGTCCGAAAGAATGCGGTACATCATTATCGTACATTATACTTCGCGGTTTTACAGCGATACACAATTTAATCATGCACTTCCTAGAGGCCGTGCGGGCGTCTGCATCGTAAATAATTATCGCAATAAATAGCTTCTTCCACATATCACTGCTTTTTATTTGGGAAGAGGTAGGGGGGATTTAATATTTACGATTTTGTATTGATTTATTGTACAGTGCTGGCTGCAAAGTTAACACTGCAAGCTCTACGTTAGCGGAAATTGTTAATTTTCAGTACCGACTGGCCTCATATTAGCATTGATTACAGTAGTTTCAGTAATAACTGAGCTTAGAGATAGGAACACCAATAAACACACGGCCGATGCGCCTACGAGCGATATATTTAAATCAAAAATTGAAAACTTTTATTTTCTTATAACGGTACGCGTCATTTTCTATCGCGTATGTAATGTAAACCAGAGATAAAAAGAACCAGTTTCATTAAACAATAGTTGATTCTGCAAACGGTAAAAAATTCGTAGATGAAAAACAGCGCGAAAAGTAATGCAAAATAGAGTGTTGTATCATAAGGAACAAACGTGTGAAACATGAATCGAAGGAGAGAAAAATCCATGAAGAAGGAAATGCGAACAGATGCGAGAAAATAGTAAGGAACAGGATGGCAAGAAGGCCGCGCGAAAATGCTTATGTGGTGAATCGCGACGGGGAATCGCGACGTTTCATGGTGAATTCATCCGTTGAGATTGAATCTCGCCGCGATTCCAGGTTCGTCTTACTTCGTCCGATTTCTTATTCGCCTGTGATCATCGTCGTTCCACTTCCACTTATTTTACATTGCATCTCTCGGTACATCGAAACGCGTCGCCGCTCTGGCAATCGACACCCTTCGATAGGAGAATATTTTCGACAAAAACGTTAGACAATTGTGAGAATGTGAGAGACAGGAATGCAACGAAGCGGGAGCGTGAGACCGAAATATTGCGCGCGTATCTGAACATGAATTTCTTTAATTGCCAATCCGTTTTGTCATAGAAATTTAAATCCTAAATCAACATCATTGCGCGCAGTAAAATTAAATCGGGCATTTAACTGGAATCTCTTGGGCAAGCAAGTTCGGAACATGATAGATTGCATCTTGATTGTATATTTGACATACTTGTACAGGAAGATTAGCCGCCATTGATGTCTGACAGATGGCTTTTTTCACCTTTTGTCGCATTTATTGATGATTTCGCGAATGTCATGGTGTTCACGCATACACACTGTAATAAAGTATCTACAACGATATTGCTTGACACATACAAAAGTCGTTTTATAGGCAGCAACATCTGCGTTCTAGATAAGCTCAACCGCTGGACGGTTCGTTTAAACGAGGCACAAAGTATCGGGACAACGCGAGCTCGTAGCAATTTATGGTAGTCATTTTATTTGTGCCTTGTCACTTATTGGCGTATGAATTTGTGAATTCTAAAGTAGCGCTGAACTGAAAAGTTATGCGACAGTTGGTTTTTAGAGGCATGCTCCGTTTGCCTAATATTAGGCGAACATCCTGAATTCCTACTTCTTATAAGTAATAGCTTCTTTTCGTTTCTTACCGCACGTATTTTTACCTCACATCGATGTTACACGCTGATTTATATCTAGGATACGATATACGAAATCAGGCGGTGTTATTTAATCGAATAATTTGATGGATACATTCTATATGACACCGCATCAATTTATGTTTTCTACGCGCGATGCTTTAGCCTGGAATTATTTATCGACGGCATTTGCGGCGCGGCCCCGTTTTCATCCTCGTTTCACGCACGCCGCAAGGATGTGCTCTCCTCATGTCAAGGTAACTGTACCGCGGTATCGCAATCGTTCCACATAACGACGTCGCGGCCGCGCGATCGGTGCCTCGATAGATCGCCTTACTGATCGTTTTGTCCCGCGGTGCAGGCCGCGCGCGATTACGAGGATTAGAGGTGTATCGACGTGGTGATCGCTGCTCGCATATTCGCCGGTGATAGCACCGATTTCGAAGCAATAGGATAAGAATTTTATAACCCGCCAGATAAGAGCACCACGCCGGAGTGAGGTTGTTTGTAAGTCTTCTCGCAGAGCCCGAGTACTTTGCTTAGAGTGGATAAGAGTAATCTGGTCAGGAGCAGCGCGATAAAGTGACCCTTATCTCGAAGGATGAAATAAATCGAGGCAACTAGATATACGGCTAGAAATTATCGTGCAAATTATGTAATCGTATCTAGTACATGTTATTCAATTGATCAGGTGTAATGCGCGCTTAAGTGGTTCTCCGTGCGATAAATAAGACAAAACATTACTGCACGATTCCAGCTGCGAGCGAGCGTTAGATCGCTGTTTAGTCGATTTGTCTCGGAACGTTATTTAATATTGTACCGTTTTAATGGCAGTTGGAACTTGCGGCGCATTAGTTGCGATTTCACGTAAGAGAGGCGTTTACGATTTATCTCATTGCAGCGCGCGTAGCAGAGTCGAATCGGCACGCACAATATTTGTGCTATATAAAAGTCTTTTGAATTATATAGAAATTCCGAGGCCTTTTATTCAGGGACCCATTATCCTGGCTCGATTATTCTTTTTGAAGCAAAAGCTGTTTAAGAATTTTACACTAGATTAGCTTTTTTTCTCTGTAATCCTCTATTTAACGGAGGATAGCACAATTTGTGTGTTTGTGTGTGTGTATATGTGTGTATACATATATATATAACTAAATAGAGGAATCAAACTCAATTATACGCGTTAACTTATCGCTGAGAGCGTAATATGCTTTCGAGTTTATACGTATAATTGCAATTTAGCTAATTAGTTCTTGTTCAAGGTATAATGTCACGCTTCATGCAAATTGCCACTCTCGCTGAAATCTCTTTTGCCGGCGATGTTTCAAGTACTTTTTGCTATTAGAGCGAAGGCTAGTATTATAAATTAGAACGATTCCGGTTGATCAACAAAACGTGTCTCGTTAGCAAAACTATATCGGAATACTGTCTTCGGTATCCCGGTTAAATCGTTAATGGCGCCTATAATAACGGTTACCATAAAGCGCACGTTCGACGTCTAATTCATGAATGGTCATGGGGGTCGTGCCTAATCACGTACTCTTCAAGAATCTATAACACGCTCCGTCGCGACTAACGTTCCAAATGATTAATGACCGTTTAATTAGAACAATGCGAACGGGCAAACCGATCGCGGTTTCGATCATCTTTTACACCGCGAAATGATGAATGATCGCGTCGTCAAATAAAGATAACACTGTAAACATTTGATTAGTGCCACCTTCCTTTTGGACATTTAAAAACGACATTTATGTGAGTGAATTTTATCAAAATGAGCCATCGAAAATTTAAATAGCCATAGAAAGCCATGTAAAAATTAAATTTATTAAGGAATTTTGCAAGCATTTTATACTTTCTTAGCAGTTTTCATTTTTCCACGATAATTATAATTTTAGATGTAAATATTGTAGAGAAAATTCACTCTCATTAAGTCGCCCTCATTATACACGGACGGTGACACTTTATCTGCTGCACAAGAAAAGGGTTATCGAGGCGCAATATTATAATCTTAATATCATACTGTCCTTTCTAATGTCGGATGAAAGCTACGTAATCGATGGTGGAGTAAATTTTTTGCGCACTCATCAGACGAGCTTCCAATCGCTCAATATCGGTTAATTTTGCGCCGGAGGCGGGCGTATATGTGTCGCATTACGATGATCGAAGGCGATTACGAAGGGTGCGTTGCTGCCGTTATCCGCGAGATTCGTTCCTTTTATCTGCCTCTTGTTACACGAGCGAATTACCCTGCGCGGTAAGGGGGCATCTTAATGGCGCACGTGTGGATGGCCTTAATGGTCGTGGCACGTCCCTAGCGATTTGAGACGGTTCGTATTCCCGTCGCTCTTGATTGCCAATAAAATCCTTCGGAATAGGGCCACGTTTTAAACCATAAATTATACCATTTCGATAGAGAATCTAAAATAATGATCGTCGTCTTTCTAATCGTCGAAGGGGTCAATTGATTCGCGACTTAATACTGAAAATTTTTTGCCCGAAAGAATAATTTCACGCTACCATACAAACACATCGGAGAGATGTTGTAATAATAGTAATGTGTGTAAATCAATCTTATTTAATTTGAGATAGAAGAATAGGAATTATTAATTTAATTTTAACCCTTTGTTGCGCGTTCAAAATTTGAAATATAAATAGTGAGGTATAGAAAACATCTTATTAATTATTAATAAAAGATCATAAAATCGTTTAAATTAATTTTTTATTATTATATATTTATAAAAAATAGTCGAATTTTAATTATTAATTTTTATTTCTAAATAGTTGAAAGTAACTGAAGAAGACAGTATTGATATTGAAAAATATGTCAAGAGTATTTTTTATTAGTCTCTTATTAGAAATTTTTTCTGAAAAGGTATGAGGCATTCCAAATTAAAATGCAAAACTTGTTGTCGAGTGGGACGCGGATGCACGACGAGCGAGATTAATCGTCGGTAAAAGTTAATCGTACTTAGAAAAGACTACGGTAGAAACGGATTTATGACGTAAGTAAGCATTCATTAGCATTACATCGTGCGTGCTTTCGCTTCGGTGTAACTCCGATCTGCGACCGGACCGTGTCCCGGGCTCGATCTCCGTTGGCGATTAGTCAAGAAGGACTCGCGCACACACGATCGTACTTTCGCGGACGCGTGCAAGGCCAGTACACGCTTCTGCACGCGCGTACACGCTCGTGAATATCTCCGGTACCCCATACCTCGAGAACACGCGCGCGCGAGAGAAGGGGGTCGCCGCTGAGAAGGTCCAGGGGTTGCGTCCTATTCGTTAGACCGAGTTTATGTCCGATGCTTGAATTAAATTATTGCTCTCACGCGACCCTGCGAAGGATACAAAGGGAGGTTACGGCGCAGGACTCGCGGAAAATTATGCGCGCACCTAGAGCCCCGAGTAAGCGACCGGCTAATGGACAGGTGCATAATTTCATGTAGATTCTTTATTTCCGCTGCGCACACGGTGGTCTGACGCGTGGATTCGACTTCCTCTCCGCCGCGCCGGGGAAGAGGGAGAGAACGAGGTGGAGAAGATGGAGAAAAAGATAGTTCTTTGATTTCAAATTAAATTACCGCCGGCCCCGCGGCGATTTGCAAACACATTCGATGGATGTTTCTTGCGTGTATGTACGCGCCACGTATGGCACGTAGGACTCTGGCGCGGGAATATTCGCGCGACGATGGTAATTTCAGCGTTGCGAGCTGACGTCGAATGAATTAGAGACGACGACTGAAAATCCCGCATACCTACTCTTCTCGCGGGACTCGGCGAGTACTTTTCTGCCCCGAGGTGTTAATTACGGGCGTGACCACCCGCCGATTAATGTAAGTCTCGTTGTACGCGGACGCGTTAATTTTTTCATCGCCGCTTTGCTTTACAATATGCGAAGATGGCATTTTCTCAAAGCGCCTATTATACACGTTCGTAGATTATTAGCGAGCCGGCAAAGCATTATTAGCCGGCTATCTGCCCGAGCATCTATGCCGCACCAACATCTTCAGCGGGGCCTGTCAATTACACAGATTTATGATCTCTCCTCCTCCTACTCGTTTCGTCTCGCTCGCTCTTGTCGTGGCCCTCCCCGACCTCCATGCGCCATCCTCTCCGCGCGTTCCTGGCGCATTCTCGCGCCGAACGCATAACGCTCATTAATACGCCGCGCTGCACCGCGTCGCTCCGGCCTAGGCTTTCGCGTATCCGCCTGAAAAAGCAAATAATTTTTGATCGATGATCGTCTTTAATTGCGACCGACTTAATTACCGATAAATACCTTCGCGTCGATTTATCCCGGCGCTTTGCGTTTCAAGCGCCTATCAATCCCCGCATCCCGATTAATCCTCGGGGATCTCACGATACCACCGATACGGCACCGTTTCGTACCATGAACTTTGCCCGTATCAATGCTTTTTTTCTTTTCGGACGCACAATAGTACTGTTAGACTCTCCGCTTGCGCAGGGTAATATCCATTCACCGATTTCCTAACGTTCATTGCTTCCTGTTCGCGTTGCACAATTTAACCCTTCTCTCACATTCGCGAGGTACATATAATCGTACCTCTTTCCTGGACGATACGCAGACAAAATCTTTCTCTAAGCTTCTCGGCTGTAATTCTCAAACGAAAGAGTTAATTACGCCTGTCACGAAGAGTTACGAAGTTAATTAATTAATTAATTAATGTCCTTAATAGACATTGTTGTGCATTCATCGCGGCATGATCGACGCACATGTCTAACAAACGAGCGTAACGTTACCTACGACGATAATTAGCGGCTTCCCTCTTTCCTATCGATCTCTGACCAGATATAGTCGAAACAGATAGGATTTGCGCGAGGTGCAAGGGCATCTGATATTTTTTCATGTACTCTCGCGACTGGACGTAATCGGAGACGGATGAATATAGACGCTGTCGATGCGCTCGTAAATTAAAATCGCGATTCGCGCACACTTCCCAGATCTCGGGTGATCGCGGGTCAGCGATCATCCTGCTGGATTAACCTGCACGTAGGGCCCGTCATAGATCGCGCGTCGTACCCACGATCGTAACTGTACTCGGGTTGGCATCGCGATACGGCAATTTGCATAAGTACGTTTGCATAAGAGCGGCGTGTACGATGCGTACATCGAGATTACGGTAATTAACGGAATAGCCGAATCGCGGTAATTAAACATGTCTAATGAAGCGCGAGCCACCGTGCACATTCTAACATGAGAAATTAAGAGCCGTCGTGCAAGAACATTAATAATTAATCTTTTTCTTATTGATTTGAGGCGTAAATTGCTTTGCTCGCGGTTGTGAAATAAGTTTTTATGAATTGGAATAAATTTCTTTCGCTGTCATTCATTTGATCGTAAATCACTTCTGGCTTAACAAAGTTTCGTGTTAAAATCAGCCGATGATTTAAGTTTGTACGCTGGTTGATTACAATCGCGTGTTTCTCGGTTCTCTCTCTCTCTGTGAAATTAGTGCTCGAAATGCAATAAAATTCGACGGTTCACCGATTCGAAAGGCGTGAAAAGAACGATGAATAAAAGTGATGAAACGATTACATGCATTCTCGCGATAAGTCCCTTTCTGTGAGAGATTATGTGAATCCGTTCCGTATTGATTTATATGTACGAACTAACGAGCCACTTTTCGATGATAGCAGTTCATTAATAATCGAATCGGCCGACGGTATTGCACCGTGACGCCCCGTGTTCCGGTGGATCAGTTTAATGAGAGGACGCGCATCGAGAGAAAAAGAGGGAAAAAGGAGGACGAGTAACACGGGTGTTGTCGATTTTTATCAACTGATGACAAATCGATAATACTCACGCCATCTTACATTTAGACCGGTTCCGTAGGGGCCGACCAGACCTTTCTGTACCTTCATAGTCTGCTTTTAATTAATCCCTCGTGCCTCGATCGACCCGATGTGAATTTTGTAAAAAAATGCCGAGCCGCAAAGGCGGAAAGAGAAAGAGAAAGAGAAAAAGAGAAAGCGCATCTCTGATCGTTGGGTGCCTCGCGAGGAAATGTCTATTAGTTTTCATTTCAACAGGCATCCCGAAGAAGAGAGAAGGAAAGGAAGCCCATGATCGAACATGTGCAAGCGTTTCCTGCATATCGAGGAATCCGGTGATCATCCGTATTTTAATGGTCGCGAACCGGTCGGCGATCTTATCAAATTGATATTGCTGAAATTACGAAACTTCGTTAAGTAATCGTTTACGCGCGTATATTGCGCGCGCGTTGGATTTTATTCACGTAATTCGATGACCGGTATTAATGCGGGAAATCGCCGGAGTAAGTTACTAACAGAGTTCTTTATGGGCCGCGCGAGGCACAAGTTTGAGGGTCATCCATTCGGCGGCGTCGCGAATCCGTCGTCGTTCCAGTACATGTATGCAGAGTTGCCTATCGCGATAGCCGCTTAGGAGTAGGTGACCTTAAAGGATGTCGATCTTTCAGTTGGAATAACTGTATCGACGTTCTCGAAGGCGTCCAAAGGCGAGGCTGCGTTTGTTAACAGGTGTTAGACGCCTCCGTGTCGCCAGTTATCTTTCCAACTGCATATCCAAGCACAAATGTCTTTCTTTAAGAGAAAGAAAGACATGCGCGAATGACGTCGCGTTTTCTTTCCCTTTTAATTAGCCATTGCGCCACCTGGTTTTCATCGGATATCTGACTGCTTCACGGCTGATTGTAGTTGGACGTCGCGAATTATTTATCTTAAATAGAGTTGTTGATTTAACTTGATAAACGTTTATCCACTAAGAACCGCATTTGACTCTGAGAGGCATTTTTATTGTTACTTGTTTAAATTTTGTTTATCTTGTCTTTGCGCAACGCTGCTATCTTATTGCTGGACATTCTAATTGCAGATAATCTTGTCGGAGTCAAAATAAGATTTTCTAAATAAATAACATTTTTTTGATACGCTATTAACTTTAATGGAGCGAACGGGACATTTTTGTCGTCTATTGAATTTCAGGCTTTTTAGTCGTATTTTGATTTATCGTTTACTTTTTGCGTCGTGACTTTAACTTCTCATCTTCTTTCGGTCTTACGCGGCTCCGTCTATGTACGTACGAGCAGTGCGTCTAACGACAGACGATACGCGTCGGATCACCGGGCGTAAAAGTGCATCCCTCCCTGTTTGCGAGCTTTATGGCGCTCATAGTTATAGTTCCTGAGCGAGACCTTGTACGGTGAGTATGTACCTGCGCCGAGTTTTGTGGCCGGTCTTTACGCGGCTGTCTGGCGCGGTATAGCGAGAGCGCAAGAAGTCGGGAGACCACCGTGAAAAAGAAGGAAAGTCAGGGATGCGCCGGGGGATGATGTACCAACCGAAGGGGACCGTAATCGCGAGTACGCGCCGGCTGGCCTCTCGCCGCTCATTTTACGACGCGATTTAATACCGCACTCCGCCGGCGCACGTCGATCCTGATTAATCGCGATACGTCAAAACGCCGTCAGCTGTTCGAGAACGTAAAAGCACCGCGCGTCTCGTATTTTACGTTTCCCGACGTGCGTATAAACGTTTGCTCAACGCACGCATCTCGCAAGAACCAAAGTGAAGCTCTGACGCAATAAACTACATTCTGACGTGAGCCTAATTTGCATTCGGTAATATTTTCATTCGGATTTAACAAAGAACGCGTGAAGTTCCCCTGCCGCACGCAATTGTCATATTTGCACTGCGGCATGACGTAACTACCCTCATATAAAGCAGTCATTTGTACTGTTACGGTATTAAAGCTGTTGCGGGTCGCGCAGCATATTTTGCATAACGAAGTGCGCTCGGTGTAGTTTTGTTATAAACCCGATATACCATTACGCTGCGAGGCAGGCGTGTTGCAAAGATAAACGGCTTAATATATTTTTTCCGCTCTCGGCCCTGAACTTGGCATGGCCGTGCATTCCCATAGGCGATGCACATCCAGACTAGCATCCGCGTTTACCTGGCATTTACATACGTAGATAAACACGTACGCGGCGAATGGGTAAGGTAGCAACAGAGCTGATCGGAGCCGTTCCAACTGGAGCCGCGCGTACGCTTCTCGTCCACGTACCTACGAAGGTCTTCGCCAACATAACGAGCCCTTCTCGTCGACGTAACCGTCGATGCATGTAAGAGAAATACCTGGAATGTAACCCACGATTGCAATTCGAATGTACATATGGTTGCAACGCAGACCAGTTGTAGCAACCTTATACGGTCAAAGCTCCTTATTTGCTAGAGGATAAGATTCGCCTAAATGTCACGAATATGAAATGGTAAAATGTATGAAAGTATAGAGGATACGTTCCAAGAAAATTAAGAGCTAAGGAAAATGTTATTAAAAAGAGTTTGTTTTATTTCATATTAACAATCAAACACATAATTAATACTCAATATGATTGCATCATTTTCTAAGATCCATACGTTATTAAAATTGCAAAAAATTATTTAAATATTATTAGATGATCAGAAATTGATTTAAAAAATTTGGTAATTTTTTTGTTCTGCTGCATTTTGTAGGCTCCTGAACTCAAGGTTATATTCGGCCATTTGTCTTAAGATCACTTTTTTAATAATAAATATAAGATTGTAATAAATTAGACTTAAAATTTTAACCGCGAATATCTACGGAAATCTCTGGTCGCGAATAAAAAGAATAGTTATGAATTTCCACTCTGTGAATATCGAAAACGTGAATAATGAATCCATGAATAAGGAACTTAACTGTACTCACAACGAGTACATTTTCGTAAGATATCATCTCTGATTCGTAATTAATATACCGCAGTATAATTTTCTAGCTAATTGAAATTTAATTCTTCCGAAACAAGAGCACGTTTGAAGATGGAATGGAATTAATCGCGAACAGCTCGAAACTCTCGGAAGCATTCGCCGCAACTTTTACCCGGTACACTGTAGCGCAATTAGCGTTATCTCATCTCGATAATGTGCGAATGCAAATCACGAGCGATTTAATCAGGTGCGTTTCCACGCGACGCGCCACGGCGTTCTTTTGCACGAGTTGTCTATACGGGAGCCAGTATCGAAGCTTCAAGTCGCCATCGGGGAGATTGCATGGCGGGAAGCGGCGATGTGCGTGTCGTCGCGGTCGCCTAACGACGTGTAGATCGGCTTTTCAATCACGCGTGCACGCAAAATGACGCGCGATCGCGCAAAACTCGCCTAGTGTCGCGCGCGCGCACGGAATACGCATCGTATCGCTTATCTTTCCGCGTAGCGGGTGGCTGGATCCGCGGAATGTTTCTCACGCAGATGTTATCGTCTCATCGGAACGCGCGCTGAGTGCCCCGTGCCATTAATGTTTCTTGCACGATCTTAACAATACGATTAATATAAATCCGACTTGGCGCTTCCTGATACGCCACTCGTGCGGGTTATATTACATACGTGGCGTAAGAGCGGTCGCTTCGCGTGTTCACGCGAGTTCACGTCAAACATATATTCTTGCTTGAATGTGGAAAGTTCAAAGTGCCGACCGTAAACTCTCGTGATGGATCAAGTAATTAACGCCGCCTTGAGATCGGAAAATTTAATTTACACCCTCTTGTCTCTCGTAAAGTCAACATTTACCAATATAGAACCACCCGTGAAATTATAATACGTAAACACGATGGTTCAGCTAAATATAGGCTCGGCTTTAAAAGTATTTTTTTCTTCATTAGATTCAAGCGTAAAACGTCTGTTGTATTTTCACGCGTATTTATGCGCGCGCTACGACCGTTTTAATTCATGCATCGTTTATTGTACATACATTGCGGAATTTGCACACGCGTATTTATATTGCCCGTGTGTGCCAATAATAAAACCTGCAGAATTTTATAATCGCAACGCCCGACGTGCCACCTGTTTCATATCGTAGGCATAAATAACTGACTCTAAGATGCGCCGCTCGTAAAGATCCTTATGGTTTCCATGAAAATGCAGTGTGTACGTTTAAAATTACTAAATCTTTCCCGGCAGGAGGACCGGCCACGTAGCCGCATAAAGAGATTTCTTTTTAAATTCACGCGTTTCGTATGCCGCCCATACCGGTTCACAGCGACGCGACGCGACGCGACGCGCCAGAAAATCCGATACCTGAAAGTCTTCACGTCAGTTGTCTTCATTGATAGTCGCGGCGACACGACATTCCGCGAGCGCACATCGGGAAGCGTCAGGACGTGCGTGAAAACAGCCGCGGCTCGTTCAAACTTGACCCGCTAATGAATAATAAGAAACGGCCGGGCAGCATCGTTACATGCCGTTGAGTACGGAATGGCAAAGGCTTAAAGTGAATGGCTGAAACTTAAGCGATGTGCAGGCCGGTCTAAATGACTAAGCAGTCGGTGCGTACGGCGCTTTGAAGGATCGCCGTACATTCCAGCCTGCGCCACTTTTTTTGCCGACTTTAATGGCTCCACTTAGACTACTGAAAAGTATAGATGTTTCCGGCGGTTCAGTTAGAACGTTCTATTACCTCGGCGGTATCTTAAAAGATTAGCAATTTCTAAACGACCTAATCAAACCGAAAATAGTCGCGCCAACGTAGACTGCAAATGTGACGTGTTTCGACGTGACACGTATAACTATGATTAAAAACATTTTTGGCTTATAGCGTATATACGTTATAATGTAGAATAAATAATAAAATTCCAAAATTGAAGAAAATGCAAAAGAAGTGACAAAAATAGTGAGATAATTTTATGATCAAAATAACACAAGAGAATGTGCAGGGATAGAATACGGACGAAAAAAAACTCGTAAAATCTTTTAAGGCGTTCTCGACTAACTGTATCTTGTGTTTGCGGAATAGCTAGTAGAAGCGATATCTCATCTCGTAAATTTCGCACGCCACGTGTTTTCCGACAGTTTAGTAATCACCAAGATGAGTAGAAGCGATCATTAAATCGGAATGACGACGATACACGCGAAACAGAAAAAAGTATTGACGGTACGTGACTATGAAATATCGCTACCTCTTAATTGAGTAGAAAAGTGCAATGCACCTGTAAATTCAATTTGCAGCTCGCTTTCGCTCCGTCATTCATTACGTTGAAAATAGGAATGCCACTTTTTGAGTGATGGTATGTATAGGATATCTTTATCAGATTTGCGAATGAAAAATTGCGGGATAAACGATTCAATATCTGCAGAAAGCAATCGTATCTTCCAGCATTGTTATTTCAGAATAGAAGAAAGAAACGACTGAAGAAACTCGGGCTGCCGGTTACATTTACATGTAATGACAGTGACATAATACCTTTCGAAAGCAATAACTCGTTTTTATATGTTTTCTACAAATCAAATAATTAATGAGTTCCAATAATTGCTTATGTAGATTACGTGTAAGAACAAGAATCAAATTAAAGCTGTGTAACTTTAATTGATTCAATTTATTTAATTGAATTGAATTCGCGCGATCTGCAATCGATAGTACAGACATCGTGTAACGTCGGTGAACTAGAAAGGGGAATGATCGCGAAACCGACATTGGAAATTAAATAGAAATTAAAAGACTTGTTAACATAACACGCTCCGTAAATTTCCAAAGAAAAACTAATAGTCGATCCATAATTTTGCACTCCGGAAGATACCTTGCAGTTGTGTATTTGACAGCAACGAGGTGCAACCGAGTGCAATCTCTGCTTTACTATATTTTATTTTAATTGTTCAGCATCGTAGCACAATATAATTGTAATACACACACACACACACATAGTAATTCTACTCACTCGTGTTATCTTTCTACTCGACAGCCATCGTAGGTTTATTAATATGCTAACATTGATAGATTCGTGTTCGTTGACATGAAATTATGGTGTCATCGTAGCCAGCAAGTAGAGTTTTTTTTTGCATTTCCAATGATATCAGTTCATATCAACCAGAGAGAATATATTAATACGTTCAATGCCGTGTCGGTGACCAGCACTTGAACTCCGCGTCGGTCATTGGTTGACTGGCGCTACCATATTAAAATAATGCATAGAATTTAAGTATACAAAAATATTTGTAATTTTACAAATATAACTAATATAAAAGTAATAAACATATCTAAAACTAATAAAGATATTACACATGTTAACTTTACATTTTTGCATCTTTGCACGATAACTTTGTAATTCAGATGTATAATATCTGATTGGGATACAAAATTTAGTAATGAAAATGTCACTCTATAGACGAGGGAGATAAGCAAATTAGGTCCGGAATTTAACATCTTAATAACGAATAAAAGTATCTTGTAAATTCTTGACGTAATTGATGAATAATTTTTATTAAACAGTTATATGTGTATAAATAATTCCTATTTCTATATATCGTATATATTTTAACTGACTTTACGTTTTATTATCTTACGCTTTGCATAATTCATACCGCTCGCATTAACCATTCACTTCACAACCGACGTCCAAATATTTCACATTCTCCGAGAATGTTGCTGTCAAGCACATAATAATTAATAGTGAATAAATCCCTATAATCGCGATACGGTATTCCTTCGACTTGTCATGTCAGTCGTTAACAGTTAGTTCTTCGACATATCCCTCCCCCTCTTCGTGAACGTGTCAAACATCTGTATAACACTTTGTACCCACGCGCGAAACATACCACTATGTAGGTTTAGGTATAAGCGCTCATTAGTATGAGACTACTGCCGTGTTCGCATCGCGGAAGATAAAGCAAAGTTGAAACGCGGGGACAAAGAAGTGGAATGCTAGCAACGTTTCACAGGGTAAAAATTAGAATACTCGCTCATGGGAAAGAGCGACGTGAATTTCGCGCACGAACCGCCGAGAATTTCTGCAGAACTTGAAGTGCAAAAACACGGCATGTAACAGGTTTCACATTTTAATTACATATAGATTTCGGAACGGAATTTTAAATTAGGTAGCAAATAATTTAATCAGATTATATATCGTTTAAAATTTTATGATTAAAACGAGTTATAGTAATGCCACAAATATTTTATTTTTAAGAAAACTACAGGGAATTACTTATACAGCTATAATAACGTTCAAAAATTTTTGGTTCAAGTATTCATCACTCTTAAAAAAGGCGTGTTAAATCGATACTTGAAAGTCTCGAAGTAATGTTGTTTTTTTCCGCGATACTGATTGGTTTTCTCGCTTGATTTACTTTGTATTGTGAAAGTAATCAATAAGACATGAAAATTATTTATTAATTTTTTGTTATATTTTGCCTTTAAAAATAATTTTTTTGCTGCATTTTTTTAAAAAGTTACTTAATATTGTGCTATCGAGCCTCTCGTAACTTTTTAAAATTGAAGCAAAAAATTAGCAAATCATTTTCATATTTTATTCGTTATGTTCTGATAATTTGGCTCAGATAGTTTAATATCCCTTGTATATTAAGCTCTTTAAGTCAATTTAAATATCTGATTATAATTATATATATACATATATATATATTTATAAAACACATATATGTTAATAATAAGCATAATGATTATATTTTATTTTACTATCTTTTTTAGATTTTAAGGTTCGAAAACTTTTGACTGTAATATTTGCTGTCAAACTATTTAATTACAATTGCGAAATTGAATATAAATTACAGTTTCATTGCACGTTACGTCCAACGACTTCAAGTCAAACTACAAATTTTCATTATTATCTGTGCAACAGGGAAGTTGTTATTATACCGCGAACGCGTAGGCAGTTTTTGTCTCCATGTAATTTAACGCTTATTATCTAACTACTGTATTTAAAAAGCGTCTTCTCTCGCGTCATTACGGTAATGACGGCGAATTTTAACCTTTGTACTTAACCAAACTGATGAAGTCGATGTTTCTTGAAACTTAAAACAACATCCGAACTCGAGATACGTGACCCGTAATGGACCTGTAGCCGCAAGATGTCAGAGCTCCGAGATATATATTTGACATTTCCGCATAGCTCACGTCTCAACTTCGACAAGATAATGCGTCTTACTTATCCTGTACAAATTTTGTACGAGTGCCCATTACATTTACTTATCTATGTACTTCGTGTCACGTAAGATTAAGATAATTCATTTTTTCTAAACTTTTAAATTATAGATCAGATGTGCGAGAGCAGCACTTATGTTGAGTTTTATTTGTCGTGTCGATCGTGCTTGCTTTGAAATTTTTCGCGCTTGCCATTTCTCTGCTATTCGTAACTAAAAAACGAACATTTATATCGATGCGATATTAAATATCGCAAGAATTCCCCGAAAGAATTCGAATTCTGCGCGATCGTTGTGTCCGACGCGAGGAAAGAGGCGCGAAGAATATCGTGTAAAGGGAGTCACGGAACCGTTGCGGCACGCAGCTGCCGGAATGTTTTACGAGATTTGCGGAATCTCGAGATTGCCTGGAAAAGAACGCACCGCGTTCCGAACTGCGTCGAACGAGATAACTGTATACGCCTCCGAAACTTGGATAAATATGGGCCAATATGGTTGCGCCTACCTGAGGAACGTGATTTTGCGGTACATTTTCCGGGTCTCCACACCTACGTTATTTCACTTTTGTCATTATTCATGTCTAGGACCGGTTGACTTAACCGTACTCTAAGTGCTCTTCCTGATTATAATGGCAACTCTCAAATGGGTAGCGAAGGTTTAATTAACCCTGATTAGCGTTAGTAGATGTTGGCGATATTGTGGCTGTTATCTCGATGTTTTAACATTTACAATAACTTACACTTTACGCTGCATTCTGTTATCGTTATAAATCGTGGCCAAGACTTCATTCGTCTTTCACAATGCTCGCTGTAAACTGCAATAATGCGTAATTACACTTGAGAGGCATTGTAGTCTGCATTGTATACTGCTCGAAAATTTAAATAAGCATTTGAAACTCAGACAGAAATACATAACACAGATAAAGAGGATAAAACGGGTTTCATTTTCTATTACCATATTATTTCCAGAAATGAAAAGATTATTGATAGGATTTATTAGAAAATGAAAATTGTATGCATTTTTTTTTTAAAGATAATTTTTGTTTTATTAAGATTCTTGTGATTTATACTTAAAACTTAAAACATAGCATTTTAATTCTTTCAAGTCTACGACAATTTGACGCAACACATCTCGAGGGAATTCTGCACAGCTGTCAGCTCAGACAATTTGAGAGGAGGAGGAGGTCTAGGAAAGGCATCAGGCGCCGGCGAAGCAACTGCTTGGTAAGTATAGCTAATTTAAATACATATATCTTTTACGGAAGAGTGTCTTCCTCTTTCTCATTTAAATTATTTGTTCAGAAAACAAGTATAAGAAAAAGATTTTTATTTTTAAAGTCCCTTGTTGGAATTACATTTACTCAGTGGAATTTTTTTCAAAATTGATAATTTTATTATCTATTTAAAGAACAAATATAGAATTACAATTTATATTTAGCTTTCTAAATATTGTTTTAATTTGTGTGTTACAGTATCAACGTAGTCGACGTTGCAGATAACTTCGCTGTTGCGCATCGGTCGGTGAGTGAGAAAGAAACTATTTTATTGAGATAATGGATCTATGACATTTGTGTAAAATATATGGCAGACGTATTTAGGTACGTATAGTTATCAAACGACAATACATTATTATATAAATATTATTTTTCATAGATCTGTTTTCTCAACACGAATAATTTAATTTTTTCCAAACTTGTATATATTCCTGATTGGATATACTTTTTAATTCTAAATCGAAGTTCCTGCGTATAAAGAAAAAACATGAATTAATATTTTAATGCGCATTATTATGAATTCGTATTTAATCAATACATTCTTTCGCGACGCATTCGCATTATATCAAAAAAGCGTAAAGTGTCTGAATTCTTACCAGATGTAAAATTAGCGATAGAAGGAATCTTTTTCCTTCCCGATAATTTTTGAGCTTAAATGAATGCGGCCAGGAGCAACGAAATAGGTAGGTTCAAACTGGCCTAAAGAATAAAAATTGAGAATTAAAAATAGGTTTATAATGATCATATGCAGCGCGTTTAATAATTAGGGTACTGTAATTTCTTTATTGAGATTAATCTAAATGTAAAGAAAAATATTTTATATGAATTTACTTGACAATGAATCAGTTGCGGGTATGCAACCGTGGTACTTGTCTTTACGATTTACGCAACATACGCAGCTTTATAATTATGTTTACTGTCAGCGTGCTAACTTCATTAAATCGATCGATGATTAATCGGTTTATTCCGCATTTTTAATTCACATCGACCATAACATCGTCATCGAGTTATTGAGCTAGCAAGAGCGGGTCGATTATCGGATTCTTCGACGTCGATCTCGTCGTACAATTTTATGCCACCCGTAATGATACATCATAAAATAAGCAGTTGATTGATCGATATTTTTTTGCTCCATTGAAGATCTCTCTCTCTCTCTCTCTCGTTTAAAATGGACTATCCATAAAATAATTTATATGTCATGCACCATGATTTATGTGCACGTATACCGTATATTAAGATTGCAACCATAACAAAATTCCACGAGTCACTTGAGATGCATATTTAAATATAGCTTGTATGTATACATACATGTATACATATATATATATAAATTCTATAATTGTATGTTATATACATATTACATTAAATATATAAATAGATTGATTAAGATTCTATTTGCTTTGGTTAATAAAAAAAGTTGGATTAGTAGAGTTTCAATTCGGCTATCAAATTGGAATTGCATTTTTGATTCTGTATATGTATATATTATAATGAAAATGCAAGATTCTGTGTAGAGTATTACTTTTACATTAATACTTTACTTTAACTCTTTATTGTCTCGTATTCATGTCATGATACTCTTTTTTTATTGCTTGAATACAACAATTAACACAATTTTATATCATCTCAGTACGATTATTAACACAAGATCTACCAAATTACACACTTTATAGAGGGTTTATTCTCTAAAGATATCGCGATTGCAGCTTGTTCCCAACGAAACTGCCATTTGTATCAAAGCGACTCTTAATTAGCGTTATGGAATAAACACGAGGTGGACGGACGCCGCGTGCTGCTAAAGATCGTCGCCACGCTAACGCGCGCTCGGCGGGGAGTAATCATCGCCATAATCCGAGTCGGTCCGCAAACATTACGGCATTTTCAGTGCGCGCCGGAGTGTCTCATAAAATAAAACTGTGAGTTGCTGCGGGTTTACGATCCGCAGCACTTTAACAGGGCGCAATCTCCGGGATAAGGTGTCGCAATTTGACGATGAGCAATTATTTCGGAATCGCCAAACATTTTTCGTCGCGCCTACGTTTCGCCGTCGCGCGAGTAAAATACCGCCGGGATCGTCAAAGTGACAATTACCTTCAAATATAAATCTCATGTAACTTTATTGCCAAGCGCTGAGACATATGGCGCTTATAATTTAGGTGACAGATTTTACACCGGGTCTTGGAAAATCCGTTAAAGTATTAAGTAATAAATTAGAATCTTAAAACGAGAAACCGGTACAAAAATTAATTTAAATTTCTTTGAGGTACTTGCAGTTGTGTATAATATATGAAAAATTCAAAGAAAATTTTTCCTTGATAAATAGAGACCTGATATTGAAAGGATTAAAAGATCACTGTTATTTTCGTATAACTGATCGTCTTTATGATCGCTCGCGTATAGAGTCATGTTGCAAAATGCCATCGGTGCTAATAAGGCATGTGCCTACATGACCTTAGAAGACTCCATATGTTTTGTGGCGCCTTATGAAGCGCGGCGAAATGTCTAAGGTCTAAGTGAACGACTATACGATGCCCGCGTACGTTAAATGTCATAATTAGTTTCAAGTAGGCAGATACGACAGAGAAGAAACATGCTTGCGTATATTACGTCAACGCGGCAATTGCTAACGGTAATAATCTGGAAGGTTGCAACGGCGACCATGGGCTCCAAGTCAAGTTCAAGATCCCAAGGTTTCGCTCGCGAAGGAACGGGAAGTTGATGATCGCGAGTCTCGAGCGTAGGCAGAGTGACCGAAATAAACCGGCCAGTGTTGAAACGGCACGCGTTATATAATCGTCCGGTTATTTCGAGATCTGCGAAATTGATTCCTGGGTCATTGGTCACACACGTGGACTTATTTATAAAAATAGACGTGTTTTTCCGAAAAAAAATTATCGATATCTTATGGCATACATGAGAGTAAAATTTATTATAGAGATATTAATGTAATTATGTTGATGTTAATATGCTATTAATGTTAATGTTTTTCGCAATAAATTCTTTACAATGTTTTTAATTCGCTTATAAATATCAAAAGTTGATTTGAATATGTGGATTTACTGTTCCACTAGAAGTTGTGTTTTTATAAATAATTGTCGCTCAGTTTACTGATTTGAAAAAAAGTGTACAAAATTTATCCGGAAATATTATTAGACAAGATCTAGCCTAGACTAAAAATAACAATTTTCTCTATTTAGTTGTGCATTTACATACATCGGTTCTTACTTCACTATTATTGTTTAAAGTAATTGTGTTAATATCTAACATCAAAGTAAAATATGTATGTGTGCGATTTTCCAGAGATCAACGACCGAGTGGGAAACTCGAGTGCGTTTTGCAATGGTGACATAAGCGTATTTGTATGCGAGTCGCACAACAGTCCATACTGTGAATGTCGCTAAACACTGTTATACAGTGTGAATCATGCGTCCACTCTTACATATACGCTCTGTCACGATAAAATATTCAGATATTCAGGCCACCCACATTCTAAGTAAGGCGCTAACTGTTCAATGACATTTTTGACACATGCTTCTATTGCTACCGTGAAATTTAAAAAAAGTCTGCATTTCACTTCCGAAATACATGCAGTAAGATGGAGCTTCTTAATCACATTAAAAACATTTAAACAAGTTTTAAAATTATTAACACTTTTGTTTCTATCTCTGCATATTATGAATTATGAAATAAAATATTATTGTAGTCTATATTTTCATATTTGAATATATAACAGTTTCCTATAATCATACATGCATGGCTATAAAGATTTTACGTTTGTACAAATGGCATGTATTTTGGATATGTATTTAAGAATTTCTTAGTAACATGGAGCATCATTTGGCGTCGTTTGGTAATAACAGTTATTATACATACAATAACAGTTTGCAAAATTATAACTTCCTTGGCATATTTAATGGATTTGTCAAAGATAAAAAATAGTTTTAATATGTATAATAATTTTGTAATGTAAATTATTATACATCGATTACAGTAACCCACACTTAGAAAAGTCTGTACATTTCGAAAATGCTTTCATAAATTACTTATTTTTCATGGAACATGCTTATAAATATAAGCAAGTATTTTTTTAAGTTGTTAAATAATTGGAAATAGAAGGATTAAAATAGGGATTATGTTCGCATGATTACGAAGCATTCGTCACTAGAAAAATTAGGCGCGAATATCGGCGGCAATTTCCGGTTGAAAACTTTGTACCTAACGTACCGATAACATTGTCCGATTATCGGCTATTCCGTGATACGATAATCTAAGTAAATCACAGAGGCCCGGGGAGTATTTCCCCATTTCCTTTCTCGTTTGCGCGAAGGATGGTAGCCAGGGATGCGAAACAAAAAGTCGCGCACTATCGGTTTCGAGGTATCGAGAGAAAAGACGACGCGGCCGTGCGCTAGTGCAACGTCCTGGCTAACCATGGTGTTTGAAGTGTACGCTTGATAATGACAGGGGTTGCCAGTACGATAACTGGAAGAAGGAAGGAATTATAGGCTATGGGCATCTCGTAAATATAAGCCGTATAGCTAAAGCTACACTTTAACGTCGTCGCTTCTTCCTGGGAACTTCGTGATTTTCGCTTACGCGCGTATTTGTTGAGAGACAAATCGGCCCACGTCGAGATTGGATTGTTTTCCGGAAGATGATACGCGATAAACTCGTGTTTGTATTTGTCTGTTATGCTGTCGCGAATCAATTGACAAGCTTTCTATTAAAGACGTGACAATCTTTGAATATTATCTTGAATAAATTATAGTTTTTAAATACGTATTATCTTAACAATCTATTTTGTGCAATACAAATTAGAAATATAATATAGTATTTTATACAAAGTAATTATAAAAAGTAACCGATATTTTTATTGATAAGATTCTTCAGTTGGCAGAATGGCACAAGCAGATCGTCGATTCTATTCGATTATGATTTATTTATCGCGATTAAAAATTTTAATATATACTGTGTAGCTAATGTATAATATATTTATCGCTTCAATAATATTGAAAAAGTTACCGAGGCATAGAAATTCTGTTATTTTGATTATCGTCGCGTTGACTTTAATAGCGGAAGAATTAAAAACGATCCCAGCTCACTTCTTATAAATCTGCAATGCATTATGTATATAATGTAGCGTAACCTGTAAGACGATTTTTCAACACACGAAGGATGTAATTTTACGGTTGACTATCATCGCCTTTTGTAGCGGAAGGATTAAAAGGGATATTCGCGTACGATATTGTAGCACACCTGACCTTGCCTTACATCGATTCTGCATTAAATTTCTTCCTGCATGAAATCCAGCCACGTGTACAACACACACACACACACACACACACAACATACATCGTTGTCCTTTTTGCATCGTTTTATGAATCAATTGAAGTTTTAGAGTGCTTTTATTTCTAAGAATATAATCACGAAATTCAAAGCTCATTCGAAACAGAGAAAGACGTTAATCATGCCGTTTGTTCAATTCGATTAAGTCAAGCCGAAAAGGAACATTAATGAAATTTAGCAACAGACATTCGGTCAGGCGTACGCGACGTCAGTGACAAATCTATTTCATCTCTTGAAGAACTGTTAGCCATTTTCGCTTAGTCGTTATACTATTATCATCGTCTTGAAAAGAGTCCTAACAATCATCGGTTTCACAAAGATGATTGAAGTCATTTGCGTTTAACGAACCCACGAATCCGAGCTCATTACACTACACGCACATATATATTTACAATCATACATATACATGTATATCCAGAAAAATATTTTTTATAACGCAATGAATAGTTAAGGAAGAATATAGAGGCAAGAGATAACTTGAACTAAGAAAAACAGGAAGAATAGATCGAATCTGAGATGTATGTTTGTTGAGAAACTTAACTTGGAAACGCTACAAACTTAAAAAAAAAGACAATCATCCGCGAGACCGACTACGCCATAGGTGAGATTCTTACTTTGCCGAGTGCTATACAGTTTATCAAGATTCCAACACGTTTCCAAGCAGCGGGATTACCTTTCAGCGAGTCGCTTAAGGAGCTGTTGGCGGATCTCGTAATCGTGGGCGTGATTTATATCGCGAGTGTATATGAATAAAATAAATTTACCGTCAACGTGCCGCGGGTACTACAATTTTCGACACGAGTAAATTTCAGATCCGAGTAAATTCCATCCGTCGCCACGACGTCGAAATAAGAACGAGCGGACGCCCGCGCCACTAGTTTTCGCCAACATAAATTCGTACGTCCACTCGTACTGCCAACTCGCGCGCTCCGTGCGAAATTTCGAGAAATTCTCCTCCCCCTCATCACATATATTTTTCGCTTCCTCGTGTTCAACAATAGAAAATTGAGATGAGTTAATTAATGAGTTATTAATCATTATATTAGCAGCTATTATTTGCGCCTGGTGCATACTGTACACACATTCATGCTTTCCAATTGAAAAGATTACAGTACAGCTCCAAGATCGCACATTGTAATGATTGAAATCGTTAGAACCACGATCACGCGCGTTCGTCTTACCGGTGGTTAATTCGACGGCACGCCGCGATAAATCCTACAAATCGTTACAACGGTAACGGCTGAGTAAAAAATCGCCGTCGTGATGATCGCTCGCATCCGAAAGCAACGAGTACTCTAACCGGCGTGGAAATCTAACGTTAATTCCTCGTGATCGAGCCGCACTTAATCGCGTTTGAACTTCCCCGGGTCCTTGACCATCCTCAACGGTACATTACAAGGTCACACGATGCGAATTTATCCGAGCGTCCGCAGCTGGTTAACCAGTCGGCGAACATGTGTGTGCTTTCCGTAAAAGCGCCGTGTGATTTGTAACACTTGGGGATATATGTATTTATCAGGCGATATATCGCGCGTAAACCTTTGAAATAACTACACACGGAACATGAGTAATTCCCTCCCAACCCCTTCTAATGCAAGAACACATACATGTGAATAAATGAATTATTTCGGCCACGTTCTTACGACTCCCTTCACTGCGACGTCGCAAAGATATTTCGGAAAGGTATTTGGTTCTTTGGAAATGAAATCTCTGCGGATGCCGAAGACGCGCGCGCCAGCCTACCAAAGTCCGCGGATGCTGCTCGAGGGGCACGTGAGAGAACGGCGCGGTGGACCGGTACACCTATCCCCGCCGTAGCGTGTACCAGATGACTCTATAACACGCGAAAGCAATGTACCATTTAATAGCGCATACACGATCCTCGGCTTATTCCTCTCGCGTGCCACTCGCGCCTTCTTGCGCCGCGCCGCCGGCCGGCCGGCCGGCGCCGCTGATTGCTCTATCGGCCGATATCGATTTCGCCGCGGTGCGGCTTTTTGCACCGCACCGGGGAAAATATGCGATCCATCTGCAAATGAGCCGCGCCGCGCCGCGCCGCTCCAAGGACCCGGCTGATTGTCGAAGCGTTTCTAATTCGAGCCGAGCCGTCTCTCGAGGGATGCGAGAATTACGATTTAATTGCGGGCCCCCTCGCGTGTCTTCCTACCAATTTTTTTTCACTTTCTTCGGGCTCGTTCTTAGGGACGCCGAGAGATGAGTTGGCCGGAAAACGTCGATCGACGTGCGCGGCCTACAGTAATGTGCCGTGGATGGCAAGATATAGGGAAGTTGGTTCATTAAAGGGAGCGATTATGCTTGCTTTTTCACCGATTGCATAATTTAGGGATGTTACGCAAACGTGCTTTTTCCCACGTGTTCCGCTATGGATCTTATTTTATTATGCTCGACGGCACTATAAAATCCTCGGAATATACGCGCACGGTTTTTTATTCGTATATTCGTATCGAGGCGAATGCCGAGGCTACACAGCACCGCTATTTCTGCAACGTGCGCGCGTAGCAGATGGTACGGATCTCGCGGCAGTATGCAACGCGAGCATGTAAACAATTCGAGTTTACAATGTCACGTATCCGCCTTGAAGCCTTGAACGGTGCATTTCAGGGCGGCGGCCTCTCGCGTGTTTATCGTGGAGTCTATTGACAATAAACGCCGCGCGGTTACACAATACGCGCCCACGTAACTGTACAGCAATAGCGGAGCGGACAATAGCGTAGGAAAGATATTCATAATCCGCGAATACCATTCGCGTTTCCCGCGGCGGAATGCCGCCTCGCAAATAAATCACCTCGGCCTCGTCTTTCGCGCCGCGCCGTTCACGTGAGAAAATTTCGCCCGAGGCGATATTTTTGTGCGGTCTTACGAAAATTGTGATAACAATGACGTCTTCTGATTATCTCATTTCGCCTTCCTCATTGTGCGATCGTTAATAAGGCACTTTAGCAATTTAAATACAGCGTACAACTAATTGCGGAAGGTGTTGTTACTAACCGTCCTTATGTATACTTGAATCGGTAATTTTTAGCATTAAATATGCATGTATCCGTATAATCGTTAAAAGTTAAAAGTTGTAATTAGTTGTCTGAATGTGCGACGGGCGTAAGGTAAAGTTAAGGTGTCATCGCGTAAAACGACATATCGCGATTTAAAGAAACAATAGTGGCGTTGTATTCGTTCAATGGTCCGCGCGATACAGCTACTTATACGCATATTACGTCGCTGGTTTACACGCCTGAGGAATTAATTCGAACTCACGAGGCAATAAAACCAACGACACGAGCTCCCGCAAACCGTAACGAGACAATGCCGGTGGTGGTGCCGCGTATTTCTGTGTGCAAATTTATAATCGCGCAACGGTAAAGGATTTGCACGAGCAAAACGTCTCCGCGAGTTCTCCATTCTCTCCCGGGATTGTTTTATTATCGCATTGTTCCGGTCGAGTTTTACAGACGACGCTCCGTCGATATGCGCGTTCCTTGCTAATTTGGTTCACGCACGGGTTGGCCTAATGACGTTTTAATGGCGAAATGCAGCGAAGCAATTTCGCGAAAGCCGGACTTGTCTTCCTTTTTCTCCTCGCGGACGCATTATCCCCCGGTTTGCAAAAATCTCGGTCCTTATTTGCAGATCCTGCTTCTTGCTCCATCCATGTTCCGCCAATCGCTTCCGAAACGCTCGCAGTCGCACGCGCACCTGCGTGACTCGGAGTTAATATACGCGTAACCAGCGTATTTTTTTCGGCGGCATACAAGCCGCGTCACATCCCGTCTCGTAACGCTATAGCCACGATTGAGGTATGAGCGACACGCAACTGCAATGTGCGTGAACCTACACACGCTCAGGAGCGGCACGTTACGCACACGCGGTCGTCCTGTTCATCCTGCGACCGTCTCGCTCTCGTCCTCTTCCCGTTTCGCCCCCCTCGGCGGTGTACATTCATCTACCTTAATAGCTGTTCGCGTACCGGAAGGTCGGCGGATAATGCTCCATAAATTGCCGGAGATTAATCCGACTTTACGGCTGCCCTCCCGTCCGGCATCCGCGCGTCGATTTAAGCTCCCCGGACCAAGTGCCAGGTGCAATGTAAGTATCTTGGCTGTCTCCTTCCGGATGATCTGGAGATAATATCATCATGAGCTCCCTGAATCAGGAATTCCATTATCGCAACGTACAATGTCTCAGAAATTCCTCGGGTCTCCCGCAGAAATGCCGGATAATTTCGCTTTAATACGGGAGCAGATGAAAGTGACAAAAATAACAAACAAGAGGACAAAGTTCTCTTGTAAATTCAAAATTACCTATCACTTAGGTCGATTTTATTTTCTTCTATCGAATGGACATAAAGTAGTTAACTGCTGTAGTTGAATTGTGTAACGGTCCGTTGTAAGAGAAAGAGAGAAAAGAGGACATCACTTTATATCGCTTCATAGACCTTTGACAATTTAGGGGAAGCATTCTTGTGATTCTTAAAAGATTTTCCTACGCTGCGCCACGAGCGGGCACAGAAAATTGTGCTAGCTGATGCAGTTGTAACGGTATATGACTCGTTTCTGTGCGAATACCATTTGATTTGACATTAGAAACCCGGTGTATGCAAAGGCAATTTTATCCATATTCATCGCGATGAACTATAATAAAATCTCATTTGAATCGCGTATATAACGTGACTCTATTTTACGGCGATTTCATTTTCTTCCAAATAACTGTACTTTGTTTAACTATTTAGAAATGCATAGCCTTAGCCATTAAATGGACAAACATGTATACCCTGCGCGTCGACTTATATATTCGTCGACGATCACTGTAAACTGGCAGCGACGTTTCATATTTGCCGTTTTTTTTTTATTATTAATGGGAGGATCCGCTCAAGTCTAACGAGAACTCGGCAGTTTTCCTGAGCGATGGTGCTTGAATGATTCGATAAGGATTCTAACTGTGAAGAGTCCGTGGAAATTCCTGTATAAATAGCTACTCTACATTAGTGCAAAAAAATTCCTCGGATAATAATTATCATCTTCGCGAGAGCAATTATCCAAGCTGTGATGTACCCCGCGCAACGAGGGCACGGCTCGTGGCACGTTTCTAAATGCGGTATGCCTCTTAATTCTGAGTCACGGAGGAATTGATTAAGGAAATATTCTTTATCCATGTTACCGTTATCGAGACGAGAAATATATTCACTTAACTCTCTCTCTCTCTTGGAAGACACGTCGCTGAAGAGGTTCGCTGAATTTTCTATGGCGGTCGGTCTTTATGTATCAAGAAGGATGCTTCAATGCGACCTGTCACGTGCCGTAGTATCTTCCTAGGCTTCGTGCCTAGAAATAACCGTCCGAACGTTTCGCGATGCGGACCGCACTTGAATGCACAAACGCGAGGTGACAGCAATTATCGATCCGGCGGAAACGTCAGTCGCGAGGTAACTTCTGAAAGCGCGGCCGCCTCTTAAGAACAATTGACCTCTGCCCCAGGAATTTTTGATTTATTGGCTGGATGGACGCGTGGTACGTCGCAGGCCTTAAACGATAAAGGGATAATTACGGTCCGATCTTTAATTGAGACGCCAGCGTAAAGGTATTTTGATTTTTTACGAACCATGTAAATTAAATGAGAACGAAATTATAGTAATCGCTTCTTGTTGCAGCAAGATTATTAATTTTAACAATTATTCTACGCGTATGTAAACATGAGAGAGGTGCATTTCTGTTAAATCGAAATTGATCCGCGATTAATGATGATGTCATTATAATTCCGTAAGTAATTAAAAACTTTAAGATGTAGACGGAACTTATAAAATATAGTTCTTTTTAATTATTAAGCTCGTAAAACTATTTTTACGCAACCATGCTTGTTTGTTTTCTGATTTTCTAGATAAAGTACTTGTAACGTAGATTCCGTTCGTTATTGCACAGCACGATATTAGGCGTAATTATTGTCACATCCTGCGAAGGGATTTTCGTGCTCGTTGAGCACAAAGTTCCGTTTCTATGTTGCTCAATCCATATATTTTTATATGGCTTAGCAATTCTAGCGGTATTCTTAGGTGCCTTGGAATACTTTTAGGCTGACTCTTTTCTAGGTCCTTTCCGTTGTACGGTATCTCGTTATAGTATGAGTCAATACATACATTATTTTTCTAAAGTTTTATTTGTTCCGATAAAACTTCCGATTTTAACATAAAGGACACTAGCGATTTTACGAATTTCCGAGAATCTATAACATGTGATATACTCATGATGTAGTCAAGTTATTCAAGACATCTCATAAAATCTCATAATCGCTGTTCAGTTTTAGAGGATAGATTGTATCATTAGTGAAACATTCCGTACAGCCTATCATACGTTAAGTTACCAGCGTCCTATTTGTTTCTTTTCTATTTACACCCATTTTCTTCATTACTTTATGTTAATGGGGTTACATCAACGAGGAAGGAAGTTTCTGATTCCGACGGCACTTATCCACCATAATCCATGTAGAACAGCAGGATCATTTGCATAGCATCCTATTTGCAGGATCGTAGTTCGTTAACTGACATCTCGCGATCTAAAACACGAACGGGGCGTGCGACTAGAAAGCAATTATTTACATCGTTAGGATTGCGAAACAATCGAATAATTTGCCGGAAAAAAAGAACGAGGATGTGCCGCTCGCGCGGAAGCCTTCCGTGCGAAAGTTGCAAATTTCTTTTCATCTTTCCGACAATAAATCCAAGCCGAGCTGTCGGATGTATGAAATAAATGTATTGTTACAGCTCTCATTAAACACGAACGCTCTCAAATTCATGTGTCAAAAGACACTAAAACGTGGAACGATTGAATCTTCAAAAATGCAATTGAAGAAAAAAGATATGTGCTACTTGGAGATTTTTGTACAGATTAAAATTATGCTATTTTCCTGGAACAAAATATCGTTTTAAAAAATAACTACGAACTTTATTAATTATGCGATTATACTCCGAACGAAAACAGGAAGACAGGAAAGACGTGCTACCGTAATAAATGAGATGCCGTAGTGCGTTTTATCGCAGGGTGATTCTTTTGTTCGTTATAATCGCGGCTTAAAAATTGAACTTTGAACTGGAATTGACTGTTAAAGGCGATGAGTTAATTTTCCCTTCATGATGCAAATTATTAGATACATGGTGCTATTAAAACCATCTATCGTAAAAATCTTAATCCATTCTATCGCAACGATTTCTTTTCACTTGTTAAAATAATGTCTGAGTGCTCATTTTCTAATAATTATTCTGTGCATTTTTTTATACGGAGTAAAATATTTCTATAGTTATAGAATTATTAACATTAATTAGCGTTAATTCACAATGAACCGTGTTTGACTTTCAAAGCCAATTTTATTGTTACTTGTTTAAAGTTTAGTTATCGAGAGTTCTTAGTTAATTAATTATTTATTTAAAATATCTTATGACACGTAAATTCATTATACACATAAACGTTGCGTTTTTCGTTCTGTTTGTGGAGCTAGATGCTACCGTTCATATCGCGGAGGTAATTAAGAGCAAGCTGCGATCACAACTTCATCTTGATTATGCGTGGGCGACGTCGCCCAGAAAATAATTGCGGATTTTACGCTGAATGTTTGATTGTCGCCGAGGATGTGCGCGAGGACCCGCGACGCGTGTGACCACGACGAATCGGGTACCGTAATTGTCTTTTGTTACGGTGGGACGCGTGGCTTTGGTAAGTATACACGTTATATTGTTTGCAAGCGTGTGCGCGCACTCAGAGCGGTACGCACACGCGGGGCTCCTCAATTAATAAAAGTACTGTAAAAAAACGGGATCGCGATTGTAATTAAAGCGCAATACGGAAGCTACTGCTCCGCCGAGCCGCTGCGCAGAGCGACGAGAGACGAGGAGAACGCGAAAGGTGAATCGTAGCAAAAGAGAGAGAGAGAGAGATATCTCTGAAAAAAGAAAACAGAAAGAGAAGCAGAACAAGGAGGGAAGAGAAGAGGAAGAGAAGAGTGGACACCGGTCACGCTTCATGCCAATTTAACTCAGCCTGGATGCGCGACGACGACGGGAACAAGAATGAAGAGAAGAGGAAGAAAAAAAGGAAAGGGAAAGAAGTGTAAGAGAATGGAGAGAAATGGTCGCGCGTCGCGAATAATGATTTATGAACTCTCGCAGTGACGTAACTCTTTCTCGCGTTGCGCTAACGCTCACGACGATGTGTATATCGATCGATTATAATTTATTGGCTCGCATCAACGCGAAGCTACAAAGAGAAAGATCTGTGAAAATATTCTTCGCGCGATAATAGGAAATTGCAGGAGGAAATGTATAGGAAAATCGTAGGTGCATATAGAATGTAGATGGCAGAGAACTGAATTTCACTTGAATTTTATTTCGATAAAGATTTCCATTTTACATCCTAATTGTTGAACTATTTTACAAACGGTAAACATGTGTCGTGCTTACTGAATATCGACGTCATTCTAACGGGGGGATGCGCACACGGAAGCGACAAGTGCAAATCGGCGATGGAAGAATGACACGGAAAGTTGGAAACAAACAGGAAGAGGAGCGGAAGGAGGTATACGGAAAGGTAACGAGCGACAAGCGTACGAGAGTAAACCGGATGGCGAAACGACTTTTTGAGCGAGTAAACACTCACCACACGACACTCGAGCACAAAACGGTACCGTTTTTTCCTCGCCTCCTGCGTGCTACTCATTTAAATAAGATTTATCTTCGCGCATGTCAGATGAGAGATTGCATGACGCGGCGGTGCAGTCTCGCCATTAATTGACACGATGATTATTTTCCCGGGCGGCAGTGTAAATTTCTTTTCAACGTATAAAAAGAACTTGGGGACACGTTGTATAAGAAGCGAGAAAAAAAGGACGTTATCGTAAATGAAAGTTATAGGCGCATTAAAATGCACAGAATAATCAGATTGGATGAACTTTATTTGCATCTGGGTGCTTTTAATATTCAGAATATTTATTTTATCTGTATATTTGCCTCGATATACTTGGCAGAATGTCCCAGGTGGAATGTTCTCCGCGGTTAAGAACTATAAGACGCGAGTTTCTAACGGGTTAATTTATCAGTATGATAGTGTCAATGAAATATCATACGGTTTCAATCCCTTTCGTGACCGCCGAACGCAATTAGCCGCGTGACGGCAACGTTTCCGGAGTCGATGTAAATTGATGACATTACGGAACGGCTTAGTGAACCATGGAAGATTATCGCAAAGTGTCATGATATTACATCTGGGACTCCAGTGTCGGCCGCTTTGACATTTCCCGGTGTAATTTATACGAGGAAGCGAGGAGATTTATGTTGCTCACAGGAAGCTGCGTAGCAACGTCGCGGACGATTACGCGAGAAGTGTCGTTTTCGAGGAGATGCTTTATAACGAGGGGAAGTTAGGTTCGTCGATCGAACACACCGCAAGATCCATTACGAATAGCCTTTCGCAGTAATCTCTTTCAACTAGCGTCTAGCCGTGTCTACGATCAATTTACAGTTTTTCTTATACTCATAACTCGTTGGCGTGACATTCATCGCAAGGACGTATATAAATTAGTGAAAGAATCCGTCGTTAAGAAATAACACGCGAGAAGCGGGACGGCGCGAAGAGATCCCGGTGAGATCTCTTAGAATCTCTTTTGTACATTTTTGATTGAAAGCATTGTGTATGGATTAACGACGCGCTCGTTACCCATTCTCGGAACACCCGCGAGACTTGGAAGCGCATCTCCACGGCAATTTCGCGCGATAAAGTACGACGATAAAATCGTCGCGCGAAGTGTCACTCGCGCGGAGTTGCGCACGGTCGTACGTGTCGAGGAGAGCGGAGGGACGGTGTGAAATGTAACAGCGATATAACTCGGACTGTACGGGCATTTATTCCGCGGTTCTACTCCGGTAGTTTTCGAAGTAAGCGCAACTTCATTATCCCAATCTTGCCGCGCGATCGCGGCCAATACGCCGGGAGGCCGCCGTATAATACGTAAGACGACATTGTACGATCCTGTACTCTGCCACACGCTCGGCGATGGAATCGCCTCGCCGCTACGTAATTCGAAATGATTTTCTCGCGACGACGCCTCCTCATCTACTCCTTTTGCACCGGTGCGCCGCACCACGTCGCGCCGCGCCGTGTCGGCCGTAACACACGCTCGACCAGATTCCATCCCGCCGAGTCTCCTCTCGAGGGCCCCCTTACGGTGCCCGCTCGTGCGTGAATCGTACCTCGGCATAATACATCGGAGAGGATCGGCCGTTTTATATTATTAGTCAGCACAGGCCGCTGGAGATATCTTGGTTGAGAAGCCGCGAGGAGAAGAACCGGGGCGACGGGAAAAAGTCGGGGCGCGGTTACAAGAAAGGGATGACAAGGATCGAGGGAAAGAGAGAGAGAGAGAGAGAGAGGGGGGGGGAGGAAAAAAGGAAGAAATTTCCGTGCACTCGTGCGGTTATAATTAGCACGCGAAATTGCCGCGTACACAATTATAACGCACAGATTGCGATACATGCGAGTCATCGCTGGGACCATGGACAGCTGCGTGACAAGTGTTAATCTTGAGGAAAAGGAAAGGCCGGTAAATTGATGAAAACTTGTAGGAACTACTAAGCGTATAATTTGCACGATATTGGATAACGTAAGAAAGCCGCAATTGTGAAATATTAGGCTTTGGCTGCGTCGCGCGGTAGACCCTTAGGGACCTTTAGGGGCGAGACAGAAGAAGAAGCCCGGAAGGGCTATCACCTGCGAGCGCGTAACGGCTGGACGATCGGAAACGGGCGAGTCCTGGGCGTTGAAGAAGAACCTTTGAGAGGGTCCGAAGAAAAATGGACGACGGGATGGAGCGACAAAGAAGCAAATTGAGAGCAGTCCTTCGATTTTATCGTCATTACACCGCGCACTCGTATTTGTCGGCGGAATAAAAAGGGAACGGCTAGGCGGGATGTGCCCAGGAGGTAGAGGTGCACGTGCAGCGTGCCGGTGAGGAAGAGAGATAAAGGAAAGTAATAATGCAGGCCTTGCGTTTTCTCGCAACACATCCGCTCTCGACTCGCCTTCTTTTCAACGGCCACGCCGCGCACCGTGCCGAAGGTCGGGGGGGACCAGTTTGTTACGAGCGTTTCTCGAGTCCAAGGACCCCGGGAACGACCTTGGACGACCTTGAACGACGCACCGAGAGTGGCGGTAGCACCGTGTGACTTCTCGCGCTTTGAGGACGCGCTGATTCCCGGTTTCGCCGTCCTATCGTTTATTCCGAGAACGGTGTACTTTCTGTAACGACTTACAGCACAGCCTAATAGAATCCTCTTTTAAGTAAATGAGAAACTATAAATCCCATCTTTTATCTCGTAGAAAAGAAAGGAGAGCACGAGAGACATTCCGCCCGTATAACAGCATTTTCTACTTTATCGCACAATATTTGTAAATGTTAATGGAGCAGTAATTTTACGCTTGCATCCCTCGCTTCTTCGCTCTCAGTGGCTCTGCATATACAAACATAATTGTCCCATTATTGGATTCTTCTTCTCGAGAAACACGTTAGGAACACATTTGAGAGTGCTCTCGAATGCGTCGAGAGTTTCCTTTTCGAAGCCGTATACCCGGGATTTACAACGCAGATTCCGCGTTCTCGGTCTATTGAATGCAAGAATTTGCTTTATGTACCGCGTCCGTGAAGATCGGATTGTACTTCAATATTAAACGGAACTTCTGGGTGCTGAGCTTCGTTCGGCTTGTTTCGTTGTTAAATGGATTGCGTCGAATGCGGGAAAGCTGTTCTCTCGTAGCGTGAGATGATCGCGCGAGGTCGGTAACTCGCCCGGGTCTGGCAAAACCGTGTCCAATCTCCACAATCGTGTATCTCCATTAGGTGTACAGTTATGATATATACCGGGCTGGTATCACGTAACTGTACTGCATTAAAGTGCTTACGGTCTTGACAACGAGTCTTTAACGTGTATATGGCAATAAGCAATGCTCGGAATCGATGTTTTGAGAGATTGTAGGTCGGATGTGGGTACTTGTCCTTGTTTGATGGGACTTCTCTAACGAGGAATTCCTTTTCTCGTCCGTCGTCGAGTTACCGTGAATCACTGCTAAAACATCATCTGTACATCATTAAACGAGACCACTAATGATACGCGTGCGGGTCAGTTGGTTTCATTCCCATACAAGAATGTGTGCGTGTGCGTGTGCGTGTGTGTGTGTGTGTGTGTGTGTGTGTGTGTGTGTGTGTGTAAAACACTTTAGTCTTTTAACTTGTGCTATAAGTATACGATAATTTTTTAATCTGTCCATTGCTTTATTTGCTGTCAATAATTCCAGAAATGGATCAACTATTTCTCTTTCTTTATCTCATTAATTTTTTTACGATAACAAATTTTATAAAATTTTTCGCGCATGCAAATTTGCAAATAACTATGTAACTTGACAAATCTAAGAAACAAGTGAGATCTGAACATTCTGAACGCGGCTTCGCCTTCATCTCAATTTTCCACATAATCGACCGACATAGTCCATCCATTAGCGATCATCGTAGGTCGAACATTGTGGCGAGTATAATGACAGCATTCTGCACGTATTAACCTGACCCACGCCGAGTCCCCCGAGTAAACTTCCCGTTTCCCACAGCCGTGGCTGTGCCGCATGCAGAATTCCGTGAACGGACGTCGCGAAAGCCCGTCGCCTAGGTTTTCAATCTTTGGGGTCTCCGGAATCCCTACGGGCGTATTCGACGCCTTCCGTGTTCCAACCGCGGACGGGGATTCGAGGACGACGCAACGCATTAGAGACGATTAGACGTCGTAATGTCGTAGATTACATTGCCGACTTA